>JAJOOO010001650.1:0-53656 GCA_029582685.1 Solanum piurae
CACGCGTGGAAGGCGAGGGACATAGGCAAGGGTTGAGGGTGGGCAATGAGGTGTGTTAGAGGGTGACGACTGGCCAGGAGGCATGCAATTAGGACACTACTAGAAAATCACTAATTTTTGTGAAGCTTAAATACAAATAATTTGATTCGGTATTTTTATGAACAACAGAGTGAAATAGTATATTAAGTTACTATTGAGAACAGTGGTGGACCTAGGATTTTTGCTCAGGGGGTTCGAAGTATAAAGAAGAAGTTCAGATGGTAATGCAAGTGCGCGGTGAGCGTAGTAGCCCCTCGGCATGCTCTTTGTACAAGAACCATAGATATTTCATTGGTTCATAAAGTAAAGACTAAACTAATCAAAGATATCGAGGACAAAGATACATTTTGATAAGAATTTTAGTGGATCGACTGTATTACATAAGTTAATTCCTAAAACACATGAAAATTAAATGATTAAAAAGGGAGCGAGACGGGGAAAAAAGATATTTACCTTATCATGCTAAACTTAACTCACTTTATCACACAGTATTAAATATTTCTTTTTACTTTTGTCATGCTCCATCGAGCATTCTTAAAATTTCTTGTGCTTTTTATACTTTTATTTTGTAATGTTTTACTTTATATTTCACTTAAAAAAAATTTAAATTAGTATCCATTCAATCAAATATTACTATGAAAATCATCAAGATTCTCTAAAAGTGTGTAAAAATAGAGTTACTAATATTATAATACATATTCAGAACATATATAAATAGCATCGTCAATTTTTTTGGTTCATATAGTTCAATTTATTAGGTTAGTCATAATTTAAAAAACAAATAACGAGTAAATCAAATAAGTTTAGTTTCCATCTCTCTAAAATAGAATTAAAAATATAAAAGAAATTTCATGAATTCTTTTAAATTAATATTTTTAAAAGGATGTTGACGATATTTAAGTTTCTTCATTCAATTACATCTATTTACATTTTTTTTTAAAAATAAATTATATTTCTATCTCAATTTCAAATAAATATAACTCATCATTTTTTAAAAAAGTTATTCAAACATATATGAAAAAAGAGTTACGTTGAAACAAAATGAATAATAGATATAAAAAGAATAAAATATTAAAATAAAAAGAATGTGTCTAATAAATTAAAAAAAAAACAAATTAAAAAGAAGAAATGGAATAAAAGGAAAAATAATGAAAAAGAAGAAGAAGGTGTAAGCCAAAAGTTCCATTTTCCAAAGCATTAAAAAGAGGGGAAAAAATGTTGCCAATGGGATTTGAACCCATGACGTAGGGGAATTTCATGAACCACTTATCCACTGAGCCAAGTCTATCATTTGTTTTTATGGGGTTCATTTTAATTTATATACACATAAAATCAGAATTTGACATTATATAAATAGTGTAATTTTTTGACGAGGGGGTTCGGGTGAACCCCCGGGCTCCACCTAGGTCCGCCCCTGATTGAGAAGATAGTCCAATAAAGAAATGACATATCATAGTTTAAAACCTTAAATAAGGTGTTATATGATTATACACATTTGAAACTCGTTAAACACTACTAGAAAATCGCTAATTTTCAAGTGTTCAATAATCATCGACAACTTCCGACAACATGAGCTATCCGAAATTTGACATATTTCAAATAGTAATAAAAGTTACGTAAAATAATTACTTTCTCTGTTCACTTTTACTTGTCACGTTTTGCTTTTCAAGAGTCAAACGGTATGAATTTTGACCAACATTTTAACATGTATTTTTTCATCATATTAATTGATATGAGCTGATTGCAACTAATAATATTTTTCGTATAGTTTTTGAATAGGTAAATTTAAATTTTAAAATATTAAATTATTCTAATTCAATTTAACTTCGAAGATTATTCAAACTGACTCTGATAAATCGAAACGTGACAGTTAAAAGTGAACAAAGAAAGCATATTACTCGCAGACTAATAATATCAATCTTTATATCGTATCAGTTTTATCGGATGTCCTCGAAAAGACTAATAATATCAGCCTCAATTAATGACCTATAAGAATTAAGAAATAGGATATCGTTGACGCTTGACGTAACGAGTCAATGAAATAAATTGGGAAAAAGCCCTACGAAGATTGTGCGAAGATGTTACTAATTTATTTAATAGGAAAGACTGAATCCAATTTCCATTAATGATTACTATTTTTTTTTCAAAATAAAATTACATATTCTAATTGATATAAAAATATCAGAATTCACCATTTTGATAATTTTAGATATTTAACAATTATGTATGCTTTTGTTTTAAATGTTAAGCTTAGCATCCCCTGTGCCTTGGTTGTCAAAAGAAGCACGAACAACCTTAGAGTACGTTTCCTATTTCAGAGGCTTTCAAGCCTTGACATTTTTCCTGCACTCAAGTTTGAAGTGGAAAAGGAAGGGATTGGATATGTTAAAAGTTTTTTCGTAGTAAAATATCTTTTTATTGAAAATTTAAAAATAAAAATAAAATTGGTTTCATATTTGTTAGTGAAAATATTCGCTAGAAAAAAATAAGTTTCATAAATAGAATTTCAAGTTCATGTCTACTTCCATCCACCAATCTTTGATCATTCCACTCTCTACCACCCCTAAACGGCTAAACCCTACTTCCCTCCTCACCCCATCCCAGTTGTATCATATTTTTCATGAAAAATATTTTCTTCGTTTCGAATTATTCACTCTGTATCAAAATATCCCTTCACTTTATATATAATTTTCTATGTGTTATGTTAATTCTTGTACTAATTACTATATATTCAACACTAATATAGTTCTAAAAAATATATTCCAACTATAACATAAATATTTCTTACCAAAGGACCAAAAGTACACATCTCAATTTATTAAACGTTAAATACGTTTAATCGAATATGATACGGACTAAATTAGAATTTATAATAATGGAGGGATAGGGGCGGCTCTACAGCTTTGAAAAAAAAGCAATTGCCTTATGCCCCAAAATTTGAGGGGCCTCATTTAAAAAAAAAGCAATAGGTTATAAGTATTTTTTTTTTAAAATATCGAGTATTACTTGTAGAAAATAAAAAAAATTCATAAAAGAGAAGAAGTAATAGAAGTTCGACAAATTATAAATACCATGTCTCAAGAAAGATTAAATAATTGGCTATAATAAACTTCATAAAAAATATATATTCGAATTTAAGGCCTCCATTCGAATTTGGCTTTAGGCCACCAATTTATTAGAGCCGCCCGCCCCTGTGGAGGGACTAAAAATATTATTATTCCTAAAAAGAAAGTCTCAAGTCTTTGGTGACTTCAAAAAGTAATTGAGACGTTGATGTTAAACTTATTAATAGGGCAAGAAAAATAATAAAGACATTCCTGTGAGTTTCCTGGAAAAAACATAATTACTTCACATGGACACCTTTTATTTTTTTTTAACATATTGTGGCCAAATGAGAAATCTATAGCCAACTATGCATGTTAAAAAGACGGGGACCAATGTACATCATCCAAGGTAAACGTTTGTCTTGCAATAATTTTCACAAAAAAACAAGAATTATGAAAAGCATTATTGCTATTTGTGTGTGGCCCATTAAGTATTGGTGCTATTATATTGATTGTTCAAATTCGTAGAGATATTCTCATTTTAAAATAGTTGATGTGGAAACGTAATACTTTCTACACGCCCAGTGAAGCGTAATAGTATAATTTGAGGGTGTAATATTGAATGATTCAAGAATTGGGATGAACAAATACCTCTGATATCATAATAAGAAAATGAATTTATCTTGGTTCTAACTCAGCTTCAAAATAGCTCATGAGGAGACAATTATCCAAGATCATAAAAAGATGGGCTTCTTATATAATTGTACAACCGCAAAAAGAAGAAAAAAAAAACTAAAATGGTTGTTTCTATAAGTAATGTATCAATGTTGTATGAATAGTGTATAATCGTGTATATGTTGTATAACTCTGTATCAAAATGTATATACTTTGTTTATACAATATTTATACATTGCATCAATTCATCTTCTACAACAATGTTTTTTTTTTCAATCCCGATCAACTCAAATCTTCTCTAAACACTCCAAATTTTAGATATGAGCTCGGACTCTAATGATATATTTTTCACTTAAATGGATGCATATTTTTGAGAACATGCATTGCAACTTCATTTGGACATCATATTTGCAGCTTTTATAGAGGATGGTCTTTGGAAGAATGTACAATTCATAGAAGGGAAAATAGTCTGATTTACCCCTGAACTTTATGATTTGCAGCTGATATATCCTCCGTTTTAAAAGTAGCACATATATGCCCTTGTCGTTATTGAAATGACTCATATATGCCCTTTTACTTAACAGACCAAATATTAAAAAAAATAAAATAAAAATTGCTTTAATTTGAGAAAATGCAACATAGCTTTTAAAATACCCCACCCAATACTGTTTTATCAACCCGACCCAATTGGAAACAAAAAAAACCCACCCACTTCAATAAACATAACCCAAAATCCACGGTCTCCAAGCTCAACAGTACCAATTTTTTCCATTAAAAAATTTAGAAAAAATATTGAACTCCAAGTATAAATTTTCTCAAAGGTTTTTGGTTCTTGAATTGCTTAAGTGGATTATCTGGAAATAATGTTTCCTTCACCGTGTTTTTCAATGACTTGAAAAAAGGCTGTGGTGGAGGAATTTCAACTCTGTGTATGCCTGTGTTTTCTCAATTATTATTCATCATTGTTGGGTTCCCATAATTATCTCTGTTACCCATTTTTCTAGTATGTTTTTATTGGGGTATTCAAATTATATATATATATATATATATATATATATCGAATGGATAAGGATTCAATCCTGTTGAGCGTAGAGACCATGAATTTTTCTCCTGTTGAGCGTGGAGATCATGGATTGAAATGGGTTTGGTTTATTTAAGAGGGTGGGTTTTCTTTGTTTCCAATTGGGTCGGGTTAGTAAAACATTATTGGGTGGGGTATTTTAAAAGTTATGTGGCATTTCCTAAAATCAAAACAAAAAAACAAATTTATAATTTTTTTTAAATATTTGTCTATTAAGCAAAAGGGCATATATGACCCATTTCTATAACGGCAGGAGCATATATAAACCACTTTTTAAACGGAGGGTATATATCAGCTTCAAATCATAAAGTTCAGGGTAAATCAAACCCTTTTCCCTTCATAGAATAAAGTTCAATTTAGCTATTGGCATTCACACTTAGTGGCCTTTCTTTTCTTATCTTTTATAGTACTACTACTTAAATTTTCTTGTCCGCATGATTCTTTTTTTCCACAAGCTAAAATAAAGTCATGAACAAAGAAGCACTATAAATAGACAGTTGCTTCAAAGCAGAGAAATTCATCAAATACATTATCACTTCTTATATTTTCAGCCATGGGATTCTTGAAAGTCCTTCTTGTTTTCATCTTTTGTTCTTTCCCATGGCCTACTATTCAGACTGATCTCGACACTTATATAGTCCATGTTGAATCCCCTGAAAGCCTAATTTCTACTCAATCCTCGTTAACGGATTTAGATAGTTATTATCTTTCTTTTTTGCCTAAAACTACAACAATCAGCTCAAGTGGAAATGAAGAGGCTGCTAGCATGATATATTCCTATCATAATGTGATGAAAGGCTTTGCAGCAAGATTAACTGCAGAGCAAGTGAAGGAAATGGAGAAGAAACATGGCTTTGTCTCTGCTCAGAAACAGAGGATTTTGTCCTTGCATACTACTCATACTCCAAGCTTTCTTGGTTTGCAACATAATATGGGCTTGTGGAAGGATTCCAACTATGGGAAAGGCGTGATCATCGGAGTTATAGACACTGGAATTCTTCCTGATCATCCTTCATTTAGCGACGTTGGGATGCCTCCCCCACCTGCTAAGTGGAAGGGAGTTTGCGAGTCCAATTTCACGAACAAGTGTAACAACAAGCTCATTGGAGCCAGGTCTTACCAACTTGGCAGTGGTTCCCCGATAGACGAAGTTGGACATGGTACGCACACAGCGGGCACAGCTGCAGGAGCCTTTGTGAAAGGTGCTAATGTATTTGGGAATGCTAATGGGACTGCTGTTGGTGTTGCCCCTCTTGCCCACATAGCCGTATATAAGGTGTGTAGTTCTGATGGTTGTTCTGACGCTGATATTTTAGCTGGCATGGATTCAGCTATAGATGATGGCGTAGATATCCTTTCAATCTCCCTTGGTGGAGGTCCAATCCCTTTCTATGAAGACAGTATTGCTCTCGGGGCGTACAGTGCAACAGAAAGAGGCATTCTTGTTAGTTGCTCAGCAGGCAATGGTGGTCCATTCAATGGCTCAGCAGATAACTCAGCCCCGTGGATTCTTTCTGTAGGTGCCAGCACGCTTGATAGAAAGATGAAAGCTACTGTTAAGCTTGAAAATGGAGAGGAATTTGAAGGAGAATCTGCTTATCGTCCACAGATTTCCAATTCAACATTCTTCACTCTATTTGATGCTGCAAAAAATGCAAGTGATGAATTTGAAACCCCTTATTGCAGACCAGGGTCACTTACTGACCCCACTATAAGAGGAAAGATAATCATATGTTTGGTAGGTGGTGGCGTTCCGAGAGTTGATAAAGGACAAGCTGTGAAGGATGCTGGAGGTGTTGGCATGATTATCATCAACCGGCCATATTACGGTGTCACTAAATCAGCTGATGCTCATGTTCTTCCAGCATTGGATGTTTCAGCTGCAGATGGAACAAAAATCCTTGCTTATATGAACTCAACATCAAACCCTGTTGCTACAATCACATTCCAAGGAACAATAATTGGAGACAAAAATGCTCCTATGGTTGCTTCATTTTCCTCAAGAGGACCAAGTATAGCTAGTCCTGGAATCTTGAAACCTGACGTAATCGGTCCTGGTGTTAATATCCTTGCTGCTTGGCCTACCTCCGTGGATGACAACAAGAACACCAAATCTACATTCAATATTATATCAGGCACCTCAATGTCTTGCCCTCACCTTAGTGGCGTAGCAGCTCTGCTGAAAAGCACACATCCTGATTGGTCTCCTTCTGCTATTAAGTCTGCAATCATGACAACCGCTGACACGTTAAACCTTGCCACTAGTCCAATTCTAGACGAAAGGCTCCTTCCCGCTGACATCTATGCAATCGGTGCAGGACATGTTAATCCATCAAGGGCAAATGATCCGGGACTAGTTTATGATACCCCATTCGAGGACTATCTACCTTATTTATGTGGTTTGAACTATACAAATCGACAGGTAGGTAACCTTTTACAACGCAAGGTGAATTGCTCGGAGGTGAAAAGTATCCCTGAAGCACAATTAAACTATCCTTCATTTTCCATATCCGGCCTTGGATCAACTCCTCAGATATATACCAGAACTGTGACCAACGTTGGTGACGCTTCATCATCTTATAAAGTGGAGGTAGCTTCACCAAAGGGCGTTGTTGTGGAAGTTGAACCTGCAGAGCTAAGTTTCTCCGAAATGAACCAGAAGTTAACATACCAAGTAACATTTTCCAAGACAACTAGCAGCTCAAACATTGAGGCTGCTGAGGGTTTCTTGAAGTGGACTTCTAATAGGCACTCAGTGAGAAGTCCAATTGCAGTTGTGTTAGCCTAGTGAAAAATTGGCTTTATAAGTGCATAAAGTACTCATACGTTTAATTATAGTGAAAATGTGTATTTGTTTTCGCTTCGCTATATATTTTATGTTACTTTTTCATTATTTTTCTTTAAATATTACTTGAGTGAGCATGTGAGAATCTCGGTTCATACTCAAATTTGGAAAATTAGTTGTCGCCTACCTAATAACGCAAACTTTGCTCCAGAAGGGAAGGCATGATTCTTTTTCAAGTTAGAAGAGGTGAAATCTTTCGGAACACAATTGTAATGGATAAATATGTGCAATGTAATGGAATGCAATGTCAAGTATAGTGATGCATGTCTAACCTAGTGATACACACCCGTTGTATCTCAGTCCGGGACCCATGGGGGACATATATGTCCATGCATCCATCGCGGCGCGTGATACGACCCTCAATAATAGTAACCATCGCGGCGCGCGATACGACCCTCGATAATAGTAACCATCGCGGCGCGCGATACGGCCCTCGAAATATAGTATCCATCGCGGCGCGCGATACGTCCCTAGAAATGGTACATCCTCCTTAATTTCTTATTTATTCTCAATGCACATAACACTTGTCACAACTATGTCTCAGAACAATGCAAATGACATGTTCACACAAATAATGAGGAGATGACCATTTTCATAACATTGCACAATTTACAACAACACAATCATGATACAACATCAACAATGATTCAACAAGCCTTTCAAATCATTCTCAACACATCACACAAACAATTGATCGCATTGTCTTTTATTATCCCTTTTTCATCATTAGAATTAATCAATGTGGACAAGTCAACCCACCACCAAGTCTCATTACCCCCAAACACATACTATAAGGAAATACACGAATTCCATACACTTAACATGGGTTTAGAAATCCACTTGCCTCAAATAATCGAACAATCACTCCGGGACTTGAGCCTTCCCTTTTCGTTGAGCTTCCAAATTAATCCAATCTATTCAAGTACATATTCATAATAAGATTTTCAAACTAACAACACCCATATTACTATAGGTGTAGCCTAGACCCAAAAGCTCACCCAAATTTATAATTAGGTTCATAAATCTTGATGCTAATTAACATTCCAACTATCATATTTTTCAAGTTTCAAGTCTAAGGTTAAATCCCAATATTTTTTCAATATCATAATTCGAATGATATTCATATAATTCGATAACCCAATATTTAATTACCTATTTCTATATATCAAACTTAAATTATATGATGATAATAAAATAAAAATTACCAATTTTACGAACCACTGGTTACGAAATCGCATGAAGCCAATACATAAATTCCTCACCTGTAGGTTTCTCCTTATAATGATATTATGGTATGTAATGATTACCATCATTGAACCTTAGAAAATTTTGTCCCCACCAAAGTGACACAGTAAACACCGTTATTTTTTTCAAGAACCATTTAATTCTTAATTTATTATGTAACAATATGAATTCTCCAGTAAACATTCAACATCCTAATTGAATCTAATTTACTATCTATTAAACAATTAAGGACTGAGAATTTACCTCGAGTGCAGTCGTTCTAGATTGGCTCCGTAGGTTAACTTCCGCCTATTCTGTTTTTCTTTTCCCAAATTGTGATCTAATTACAAAGTTAAATTTCACTAACTTAAATCAATTTATATGAGCCTAGTGGTAAAAGGGGTATTAGATAAATTATAGGCTTAACCCATTAACTATATTAGGCAAATATTCAAAATTATAAAAAATGACCTTTCGGGTCATTACAGTCAGCCTGGTAATAACCCGGACCGACCCAATTAGATGAGTTGGGATGGAATTGGAGAAGGAGTTGTGCCAAACAAAGTAAAGAAAAAGAACTCTCAAATTTCTAATTCTGGCTCCGCATCTGCGGCGAGTGAGACGGACTTGTTCATCACGCTTTTGACGTGGTCTTTTCTTTTCCTTTATATATCTTTTATGGAAATAATGAAATCATCTACTCTATTATTTGTGTAAAACAACTCTACATACTTTTTCTTTCAATCATGACTTTTTTTTTTCCACGCGACAACACAAAAAAATTTCATCGTGAGTTTTAACGTGTAATGGACGGCACATTTTAACAACCGAGGTGGAATCACGTAAGAGCAAGGGGATTCATTTGAGTATTTTTTGGTTAAAAAATTATATTATATATATAAGGTTAAAATTATTTTTTACGTTGAATATACTTATCTTTTTTTTTTTTTTTGTATTTTTTGTATTTTTAGTTCATTATATATACATTTGTAGGTGAAAATCATGACCTTGTCACTATTGACAACCCCTTCCCTTTCTATAGATACAAATTATGTTGATTCGAATTTGCGAGTGCGGAGGAAAAAGAAATTAAGTTAACGTGGATAATCTTATAAGGACAAAGCAATACATGTGAATCTGAAATTAATCGGATCAGTGGACAATAAATACTAAATAATGAAACTTAAAAAAAAAACTAAAAACATATAGTTGCTTGCTTGAGATAAAGTGGATCACCAAAGGTGGTGGAGCCACGTTGTTGTGACACTCCTTTGTGTGAAAATTAAACGGGGTAGATAGGTGATTTTAATATAATATGGGAATTTTCACGGTTTTTTTATATTTTGATTATTCTTAATGAAAATTCATGTTTTGCTACTGATCACCAAAGCCAAAATATATATATAAAGAGGAAGGTTAAAAATATATATATATATATTTTATCACTGAGTTAATATTGTTATTCTTTATATCTGATTAAGTACATTTAATCTTCAATCAATTGAATTGTGCACCTTTAATTCCTTTATGTGTGATTATTCAAAAATTTACCATGATTATTCAAAAAATTCCAACACTTAATTATCAATATGTTATGTTAAACTGGTACTAATATAGTTCTAAAATATTCCAACCATAACATAAGTATTTCTTACAAAAGGGACCAAAAACATACATCTCAAGTAACTAGACATTAATTAAATATGTTTTTATTGAATATTATCCGCCTGTTTGGATTGATTTAAAAGTTGATCAAACCTACTTTTAGGTCATTTTTAGTTTTTTGGAAATGTTTGACAAAGTTAAAAATAACTTAAAATAATTTTAAAATGAGTTAAAAATTAAATGGTCGCAAATTGTGCCCAGGCGATCGATAACCTGTAAAGTAAGAAATCAAAGCCTCAATTTGGAGTACATGGTTACTGTGGTATATGCTCTCAACACAAGAGAGGAAAGGAAAGAGTTGTGGAAATATTTACTTCCATGGATAATAATGGGGGACTTCAATTCTGTCCTAAATGATGAGGATAGGATCCAGTGAGTATGGTGGAAATAACTGACTTTCATACTTGTATTGAGAGCTGTGGACTGCTGCAATTACCTAGAAAAGGTAACAGATATACATGGAATGATAAAAGGGATGCAAGGGTGTTCTCAAAGTTAGACTGGGTGTTTATTAATCCAGAATGGTTAGTGAATATGCCGGCTTTCTTACCAGAAGGAGTGAGTGATCATTTCCCTATTGTAATTTCACTGCTTGATGGACCAAGAAGAGTGAAACCATCTTTTAAATATTGCAATGTGTGGGCTAGTCATCCTGAATTCTTGAACATTGTGAAAGAGACATGGGATCAGACTATTGAAGGCCACCATATGTTTAGAGTTGTGAAGAGAAGACTGAGAAATCTAAATAGCCAGCATTTCAGAAATATCATCATTGAAGCTGCTGAGGACAGAACTGAACTAGCAAAAGCACAAGAAGAGCTACATCTCCAACCAACGGATAAGACTTTGCAGGAGCAGGAGAAGAGATTGTACCAGAAGTTTATGAGATCTTCGTACATGGCTGAGATCTACTTACAACAGAGGAGTAAAGCAACTTGGATCAAACTTGGAGATGACAACACAAGATATTTCTTCTCAATTATAAAACACAGGAAGCTAAAACAAGCTATTTTGCAGTTGAAGGATAATAATGATGTAATGCAAACAAACCAGAAGGCAATTGCAGATGTCTTTGTGGAGTATTTTGAGGACCTTCTAGGCACAAAGGAAAAGAAACGACAAAAAGCAAGTGGCTTATTTTTTAGAAATGGAGATGTATTAAATACTGAACAACAATTGCGATTGGTGAAACCATATACAACACAAGAAGTGAAGAGTGCTATGTTTGGTATTGACATCAATAAAAGCCCGGGGCCTGATGGATATGGGAGTGGATTTTTTAGAGCAGCATGGAATGTGATTGGTCAAGATGTGACACAAGCAATTCTGGAATTTATGGAGACGGGGGAGCTCCTAACACAGGTAAACTCCACAGTAATCTCTCTCATTCCAAAAGTAGACGCACCAGTGATGGCAAGTCAATTCAGACCCATCTCATGTTGTAATGTTCTGTACAAGTGCATTTCAAAAATGATCTGTCAGAGATTGAAGGAAGCCATAAAAGTGGTAGTGGCGAGTAATCAAGCAGCATTTGTTGAAGGAAGATCATTGATTCATAATGTATTAATCTGCCATGACTTGCTGAGGCATTATAATAGAAAAACTACTCCAAGATGTATGATGAAGATTGATCTACGGAAGGCATATGATATGGTAAGCTGGGACTTTATAGAGCAAGCTTTAAAGGGTTATAAGTTTCCATGAACCTTTGTATAGTTGGTAATGACATGTGTTACCACTCCTAGGTTCACAGTTAAAGTGAATGGAAAAGGTTATGGATATTTTGAGGGCAAGAGGGGGCTTCGACAAGGGGACCCTATTTCCCCTCTGTTATTTGTATTAGTTATGGAGTATCTTACGAGAATTCTGAGGAGAATGAGTGATCTGGCTGATTTCAAATACCATCCAATGTGCAAAACAACGAAACTTACACACTTGATATTTGCAGATGATTTAATGGTATTCTGCAAATGAGACACAAATTCTATTAAGAGGGTGATGGAAGCTCTGAAACATTCAAGTGTTGTGACTGGCTTGGAAGCAAATTTGCAGAAATCTAACATATTTCTTGCTGGAATGACTGAGGAAGCAAAGCTGAGAATTTTGAATAGTACTGGGTTCTCAATGGGTGTACTACTTATACGGTACCTGGGACTGCCGATATCTTCAAAGAAATGGAATAAAGTGGATTGTTACCAATTGGTGGAGAAGATTACAAAAAGAATTACCTCAGGTTATTCGAGGCAGCTGTCATATGCAAGGAGACTACAGATAGTTAATGATGTTTTGTTCTCGATATATAATTTTTGAGGGACAATGTTTATCCTCCCACAGAGTGTGTTGCAGGAAGTAGATAAAAAATGCAGAGAATTCCTATGGGGAAGCTCGGAAGGGCACAAGAAAATAGCCTTGGTGGCATGGGATAAGGTATGTGTACCAAAAAAGTATGGAGGATTAAATATCAAGAGCTGCAAATTATGGAATATAGCTGTTGTTGGGAAGCTCTTATGGCAGTTGCCAAACAAGAAAGATGTATTATGGGTCAAGTGGGTACATGAGATATATATGAAGGATACATATAACATTTGGGAGCACATACCACCCCAAGATTGTAGTTGGTATTGGAAGAAACTGAATGTTTTGAAGACTGAAATGCTCCAATGGTACCAAAGGGGACAATATGTTTTGACACCAAATGGCACATACTCCATGACCAGTAGCTACCAAGCCATGCTAGGTCTGTTACATAAATGCCCAGAGGCAAACTTACTTTGGAGCTCTATAATGCAACCTAGACAAAGATTTATCTTATGGCTTGCATACCAAGGAAGACTGCTCACTAAAGATAGACTACAGAAATGCATATACAAGTTGAAAATGTAGCATGTTGCTTGTGTGAGCAAGAGAGTGCTGAAACGCACCAACATTTGTTTACTGAATGTCATTGGGGGAATACAATGAGGAAGGATTTGGCTAACTGGATGGGTGTGGTACTGCTAAGAGGCACAACAAATATTGGTATGGATTAAAAGAAGACGTTGGAAGCAATTGAAGAAGGAAGTAGTAGCTGCTATGTATGGAGCAACAATTTATTATACCTGGCAAGTGAGAAATTGGAGGCAGTTTAGACAGAAACATGCAAATACAAATTTCATCATTGCACAAATAAAGAAGGAGTTACAAGTTAGACTAGAAAGAGTTAAGGAGTCTAGAAAAGCAAGAAATTGTCAAGATTTAGTACATAGAATTCGTGGTAGAAAGTAGCTAGATGCTATAGTTTTTCTTTCCTAAATTGTAATACTTTGTTATGGTATGGTAATATTCACAGTTTTATTGCCAAAAAAAAAAAAAAATATCGTGGCCAAATGAGAAATCTATAATGGATTTTAAATTTAATATTTGTATATACTGGATGAATTTATTAATATAAAATATACTATGGTTAATCCATGATTTCAAGAAAACGGGTGCACCATTGCTTTGGAATTTCTTTTCTTTTTTTTTGAAAAAATGAGTGTAACTCAGGACCTTGGTGTTAAAATCTGGCTGTCAAACCAGTGAACCATCCAACAACTTTAAGAACGGGTTCAACAAGTGTTTATTTAATATGTTCTTTAATAATTATACAAGTAATATATCGAGTTTAGTCGGAGGACCACGGATTCGGGTGACCCAATTTTTACACATAAATTCGCCACTGCATGTAACACGTTTCATCTTGCAAAGAAATTAAATTAACCAACTTTAGTTTTGTTATTATCTTTTTAAATCTCGATCAACTCAAATCTCCTCTGAACACCATACATTTTAATTTAGATATGAGCTTATCTCGATATTTCAAATCTATTGATGATTAACGTTTGCGACATGCCAAATTTTAAAATTTGAGTTCCGAAGCTTTTATCTATTTGAGTGATTGGATGGATGAAGGATCTTGAATAGCTGCATGTGTTTTGAGAACATGCATTGCAACTTCATTTAGACAGAATATTTGCAACTTTTTATTACAAATTGATTTAACTGTTAAAAATTTGTATTGTATGTAGAAAGATGTTCATTGTATCCAAATATAATTAAGCAAATTTACAGTGGAAAGTCTTTTGGAAATTCTACAAATCATAGAATAAAGTTCAATTTAACTAGTCTCATTCACACTTAGGGTGTGTTTGGTATGAAGGAAAATGTTTTCCTGGAAATAAGTAGATTTTTGACTTATTTTCTCATGTTTGGTTGGTGAGTAGAAAATATTTTTCGGAAAAGATATTTAGTGTTTGATTTATGAATGATTTTTTTTTTTGAGAAATATCTTTTATTTTTACTAGAGTAGAAAATATTTTTTAAAAACAAACTTAATTTTTTTTTTGGGGGGGGGGTGGGGGGGCCTAAGGGTAGGTGGGTGGGTGGGTGGGGGGTTCGAGGGTAGGATGAAAAAATGAAATTTTGAAGTTGAAAATATTTTTTAAAAACAAACTTAAATTTTTTTTTGGGTGGGGAGACTGGCAGTGGGGTGGGTGGGAGGCTCTTAGGGAGTGGAGGTAAAAAATAAAAAATTGAAATTAGAAATATCTTTTAAAAACAACTTTTAATTTTTTTTTTTGGGGGTGGGGTAGGGGTGAGGGTGGGCTAAAAGAATTGAAGTTAAAAATATTTTTAAAAAACAAGCTTTAATTTTTTTTTTATGGCGGGCTGGTTTGAGGGTAGAGACAAAATAAATTGTCATTTGAAGTTGGAAGAAAGTTTTGAAAAATGTTTTCCTTAAGTTTTGAAGGGAAGTTATTTTCCTTAAATTTGAGGAAAATAAGTTGATTTGGAAAACATTTAACCCAACCAAACATGAGAAAATTAAAAAATATTTTCCTTCATACCAAACACAACCTTAGAGTCCTTTCTTTTCTTATCTTTTATTACTTTTAATTATCTTGTCCACATTATTTTTTTTAGGAAAATTACGCGTATAAGCAAGCATATACTAGTTAATTACTTAATATATCTATAGTTTACCTTAATTACAATTCACAGCTTACTTTTAGCTATAATTACACATCTCAACTTTTTAGTTTTGTATAATTCGCGCATTTGTATAATTCAGAATTTGTATAATATAATTTGTATAACTTTTGTATAATTCAGAATTTGTATAATATAATTTGTATAACTATTTGCACTTCTGATGTTTATAATTGTATAAATTCGTTATTTCGAGTTTATACAAAAATAACTAAATTATACAAATGTACCCGCGAATTATACAAACCTGCGAATTATACAAATCCGCGAATTATACAAATGAGGCAGCTTAAACTATAGCTACAACCCGTAAATATGCAAACTATAGCTATGGAGCATAATTAAGTTTATTGTAGTGGCTATTTGTGAAAGTTCCCCTTTTTTTTCCACTAGCTAAAATAAAGTCATGAAGAAATAAGCACTATAAATAGACAGTTGCATCAAAGCAGAGAAACTTATCAGATACACTTTCCAAATACATCATCACTTCTTGTATTTGCACTTTGCAGCCATGGGATTCATGAAAATCCTTCTCGTTTTCATCTTTTGTTCTTTCCCGTGGCCTACTATTCAGAGTGATCTCGAGACTTATATAGTCCATGTTGAATTCCCTGAAAGCCTAATTACTACTCAATCATCGTTAACGGATTTAGATAGCTATTACCTTTCTTTTTTGCCTAAAACTACAACCGCAATTAGCTCGAGTGGAAATGAAGAGGCTGCTAGCATGATCTATTCCTATCACAATGTGATGAAAGGCTTTGCAGCAAGATTAACTGCAGAACAAGTGAAGGAAATGGAGAAGAAACACGGCTTTGTGTCTGCTCGGAAACAGAGGATTTTGTCCTTGCATACTACTCATACTCCAAGTTTTCTTGGTTTGCAGCAGAACATGGGTGTATGGAAGGATTCCCACTATGGGAAAGGCGTGATCATCGGAGTTATAGACACTGGAATTATTCCTGACCATCCTTCTTTTAGCGATGTTGGGATGCCTCCCCCGTTTGCTAAGTGGAAGGGAGTTTGCGAGTCCAATTTCATCAAGTGTAACAACAAGCTCATTGGAGCCAGGTCTTACCAACTTGGCAATGGTTCCCTGATAGATGGTATTGGACATGGTACACACACAGCAAGCACAGCTGCAGGAGCTTTTGTGAAAGGTGCTAATGTATATGGCAATGCTAATGGCACTGCTGTTGGTGTTGCTCCTCTTGCCCATATAGCCATATATAAGGTATGTAATTCCAGTGGCAAGTGTTCTGACAGTGATATTTTAGCTGCCTTGGATTCTTACAGTAGGTGCCAGCACGCTTGATAGAAAGATAAAAGCTACTGTTAAGCTTGGAAATGGAGAGGAATTTGAAGGAGAATCTGCTTTTCGTCCAAAGATTTCCAACTCAACATTCTTCACTCTATTTGATGCTGCAAAAATTACAAAAGATCAATCTGAAACCCCTTATTGCAGACCAGGGTCACTCACTGACCCTTCTATAAGAGGAAAGATAGTATTATGTCTAGCAGGCGGTGGCATCTCCAGTGTTGATAAAGGACAAGTTGTGAAGGATGCTGGAGGTGTTGGCATGATTGTCATCAACCCGTCACAATATGGTGTCACTAAATCAGCTGATGCTCATGTTCTTCCAGCATTGGATGTTTCAGCTGCAGATGGATTAAGAATTCGTGCTTATAAAAACTCAACATTAAACCCTGTTGCTACAATCACATTCCAAGGAACAATAATTGGAGATAAAAATGCTCCAATAGTTGCTGGATTTTCTTCTCGGGGACCAAGTAGTGCTAGTCCTGGAATCTTGAAACCTGACATAATCGGTCCTGGTGTTAATATCCTTGCTGCTTGGCCTACCTCCGTGGACGACAACAAGAACACCAAATCCACATTCAATATTATATCAGGCACCTCAATGTCTTGCCCTCACCTTAGTGGCGTAGCAGCTCTGCTGAAGAGCTCACATCCTGATTGGTCTCCTTCTGTTATTAAGTCTGCAATCATGACAACCGCTGACACATTAAACCTTGCCAGTAGTCCAATTGTCGATGAAAGGCTCCTTCCTGCTGATATCTATGCAATTGGTGCAGGACATGTTAATCCGTCGAGGGCAAATGACCCAGGACTAGTTTATGATGCCCCATTTGAGGACTATGTACCTTATTTTTGTGGTTTAAGCTACACCAATCAAGAGATAGGTAAAATGTTACAACGTCAGGTGAATTGTTTGAAGGTGAAAAGTATCCCTGAAGCACAATTAAACTATCCTTCATTTTCCATATCCAGACTTGGATCAACTCCTCAGACATACACCAGAACTGTGACCAATGTTGGTGACGCCAAATCATCTTACAATGTGAAGATAGCTTCACCTAAAGGCGTTGTCGTGAAAGTTAAGCCCACCAAGCTAAATTTCTCAATGCTGAACCAGAAGTTAACATACCAAGTGACATTTTCCAAGACAACCAACAGCTCAAACGATAATGTTGTCGATGGAATCTTGAAATGGACTTCTAATAGGCACTGAGTGAGAAGTCCAATTGCAGTTGTGTTAGCCTAGTGAAAAATTGGCTTTATAAGTGCATAAAGTATTCATACATTTGATTATACTGAAAATGCTGTTTGTTTTCGCTATATACTTTATGTTACTTTTTCATTATTTTTTTTAAAAAATATTACTTGAGTGACCATATGTGAGAATTTCGGTGCATACTCAAATTTGGAAAATTAGTTGTCGTCTACCTAATAACGCACCCTTTGCTCCTGAAACTTGACAGTGACATTCTTAGCATTCAGCAGGGAAAGCATTTTTCCAGTTAGAAGTGTTGAAATCTTTGGGAACACAATGGGCAATTACGGAGATGAGTTCTACACATGATTTTACTGGAGAAGATTAAGAAACGGAAGAAAACATTAAGTACGGATACTTTTAGACCAAACTATTTTAATTCAATTTCGCATAATTCAAAAGCATTTTGACCCTCTTTTTCAAAAATATTGTTATTGCTAAAAAGAAAGTCCGAGTCTTTGCCTCTCTGGTGACTTCAAAAACTAATTGGGACGTTGATGCTAAACTTATTAATATGACACGAAAAATAATAGGGACATTCCTATGAGTTTTCTTGAAAAGACTTTATAATTAATTTACATGGACACTTTTATGTATATATATAAGATAAAATACTCTTTTTCTTTGTATATATGTGAATAACGATCGTAATTATTTTTGGTGAGCGATGAAATGTGAAACTTTCCCTTTATCATTTAATTGTATAGTTTGACCTTCAAATAGGTTAGTGTCTGATCTAGCGGTACATAAGTTCTTTAAGGATGTAATGCATAATTTATAGAATATTATGATATAAATATAAATTTATGCTTCATATAAAATTTATCTACTTTAAAGGTAAGAAATTATAGATCAATACAAAATAGGGAAAAAAGTGCAAATGACCCCTTTCCATTACAGGTATCCATATGGCCAGATCAGTTTAATTACTACAGTTGGATCAGCCCGGTAAAAACTGGATCAACCAAATTATATGGGTTGAGTTGGAATTGAAGAATGGGTTGTGCCAAATGAAGGAAAGAAAAAGATGAATTAGTCAAATAATCATTCATTTAACTGTATAAAATAAAAATAGCTGATATAGTAAGTGTATAATTCATGTCTAATATGTATTTTCTCTGTCCTAATTTAAATTTTCACACAATCTAATTAGAAAATGACATATTTTTATATTTATTAATAATTTAACTTTTTAAATGTTTATCTATAAATTTAGTCGAAGAAGGATGCATCTTCAACTTCAAAATTGATTGTGGAAAAACGCCCAAAAAACAGGGAGAAAAAGTCTAGTTGTTGGTGACTCCGGTAAGGGCTTTGGGTCGGGATCCATGGGTGATGTCATTGTTGAAAGTGAAGAAAGGCTAGTTGATACAGAGCAAAAGAGAAAGTGTAGAAAGATTTTTTCATCATTTTTTTGTTTCAGCAGATCAGATTGATGACTTTTTTTCCGGTATTTTTCTCTTCATCTTTTTATGATAAATATGAGTTCACCTTTTTAATGTATCTAGTTGTTTTTATTTCTTAAATTAATGTATTATGCATTCGTTTCAACATTATGATACATTACAATTTTATCAAGAGTTGTTGGTAGCTCCGTTAAGGGCTTTGAGTCGAGATCCATGGGTGACGCCATTGTTGAAAGTGAAAAAAAAGCTACAAGAGTTCATACAAAGCAAAGGAGAATGTGTGGAAGGATTTCTTCATCATTTTGTTTTGCTATTAGCAGATCAAATTGTTGATTTTTTTTTTTGTTGCTTTCATCGAATCTTTTAATGTATCTAGTTGATTTTGATTCTTAAATTAATGTATAATTAATTTATTTCACCTTTATGATCCATTACAATTTTATCGTGTACAATATATCCTTTTCAAATATTAATTTTGATATATAACCCTAATTTATTGAAACGCAAATTAGTATGTATCATGTTCATAGTTATGTATTGGATACACAATTATTACGAATTTCATTATCTTTTACTACCAATACATACACCCAGCCTTATTCAACTAGTAGAAGGCTATTATTCCTAAAATGAAAGACTAGAGTCTGTTTGGATTGACTTAAAAATTGATCAAATCTACTTTTAATTAAGTCATTTTTTGTTTTGTTTTTGGGAGTGTTTGACAAAGTAGAAAATAACTTAAAATAAGTTAGAAATGACTTAAAAAAAAAGTTAAAAGTTACAAGTAGCTACTTCCTTACTTTTCATTTTTTAACTTAAAAATTACTAAAGTTCGACTTTTAAAAAATACTTTTAAAAACTATTTTAAAAAAAAGTTAAAGCCATACGGGGAAGGCTTTGGTGACTTCAGAAAGTAATTGGGATGTTGAGTCGTTGACGCTAAACTTATTAATATGACAAGAAAAACAATAGTCCTATGAGTTTCCTGGAAAATACATTGTAATTAATTCACAATATGTACACTTTTAATTTTTTAACATCTTGTGGCCAAATGAGAAATCTATAGTTAGGATTTTAAATTGGAATTTTTTTTCTCCATATAAACACTCAAAAATAACTTAATTATACTCCATAAATATAATTTGATAATTACGATTCGTAGCTATATATTAAAGGGAGGAGAGAGGGGAGCGAGAGAGGGAAGAGAGTGGAGAGAAGCGAATTGTATATGTCTATCTATCGAATTGTATATGTATATCGGTTAAATAATTGTATATTTGTAACTGGTATACGCATGTACTTGTATATTTGGTGAGCGAGACTGGGAGAGGGAGGAGAGAGACGAGCGAGATTGGGAGAGAGGCAAGTGATAGAGGGCAGAGAGTGGAGAGAGACGAACTGTATATGTATATCTATCAGATAGTAATATATATGCAACTAATATACATAAGTATTTATATATCTGACCAGCGAGATTAGGAGAGGGAGGAGAACGGCGAGAGAGGGTAGAGAGTGGAGAGAGGCTAATTGTATTTGTATAACTGTAATATTATTGTGTATATATATGTATAATCTATATTTGTAGATGTATAAGTGACATAATTACATCTAAAATTTAATTAGCTGCAAGCCGTAATTTATTCAAACTATAACTATGTTAGCTAATTAACTAGTATATGCAGCTTATCCGCGTAATTTCCCTTTTAAAAAAATTAATATTTGTACATATTTTTGATTAATTTATTAAAATAAATATACTATTTGAACAAAATCTACTAAATTCTGCTGATCCCGCATGTAGGTAGCTTTACCCTTCACGACATGCCAACTATACATGTCAAATGTCCACGCAAGTCCAATCTCCACAATTGAAGGAGATCATCATCCATGTAACATGTTTCGTCTTGCAAAGAAATTAAATTAACCAACTTTAGTTTTGTTCTTAATTTTTTCAATTTCGATCAACTCAAATCTCCTCTGAACATCATAAATTTTAGATGTGAGCTCCTCTTGATATTTCAAGTCTATTGATATATTATTTGTTCAAAATGATTCACGTTTGCGATATGACAAATTTTAAAATTTGAGTTTCGAAGCTATTTATATATCTGAGTACTTCGATGGATGAAGGATCTTGAATAGCTGCATGTTTTTGAGAACATGCATTAATGCAGCTTCATTTAGACAGAATATTTGCAACTTTTTATTACAAAGTGATTTAACAGTTAAAAATTTGTATTGTATGTAGAAAGATGTTCATTGCATCCAAATATAATTAAGCAAATTTACAGAGGATGGTCTTTTGGAAAATCTACAAATTCATAGAATAAAGCTCAATCTAATTTCTTTCACACTTAGTGACCTTTCGTTTCTTATCTTTTACTCGATGTCCTTAATTATTTGTCCACTTTTAAATTGACACACTTATTAAAAAATCAATAATTGACATAGTGAGCTTACCATTTTACCCCTATTAATTATGAAGTGTATAAATTAAAAAACTTAATATTTTCAAGAAGTTCTACCTTTTTCAAAGTAATTGATTGAGAGTATAATAGGTAAATTTTTTTTATCCTTTCTTGATTTGTAAAAATGGAACAGTAATTAGGGACAACTAAAAAAGGAAATGTAGACAAGTAATTAGAATCAGAGGGAGTATTACTTTTAATTATCTTGTCCACATTATTCTTTTTTGGGAAAAGAGTTTGATATACCCCTCAACTTTGTCATTTAGAGCTGATATACCCCTTGCTACGAAAGTGGCTCATATATACCCCTACTTATATATAAATGGCTCACATATACCCTTTTTCTCTAACGGAAATGAAAAAAATTAATTTCAGGTTAATTTTTTATTATTTTTTAAAAAAAAATATAATCCCATATGAGTATATTTAATCCTCCTCAAACATATATATTTTTTTAAAACTTTTTTTTGTTTCAATGACTAATTTAGATTTATTATTTTGATGGTCAAATTTTTTTATGCTTCACTAATATTCTTGTAAAACTTATTATAGATGACCAATTTTTTTTCTTCAAATACAAAAATTAAATTACAATATAGACAAAAAAAAATAGTTTTAAATTATAATATAGCCAAAAAAAATAGTTTTAAATTTTTTTCTTTACACTAAGGAATGAAAGAAAAAATAAAATAAGAATAAGAAACTCAAATAATTATAATAAAAGAAGTAAAATAATAATTTATGTATGAAAACGATTAAAATATACCTTGAACTTTGCTAGAAGAATCATATATACCCTTAAATAATTTTTAAGAAAATTAAAAGTCAAAAATATAAATTTAAAACTAACTTTTTCACTTCCGTTAAATGAAGGGTATATGTGAGCTCATTTTGTAACGGTAGGGGTATATGTGAGCCGCTTGTATAACGGTAAGGGTATATATGAGCCATTTTCATAACGAGGGGGCATATTAGCTCCAAATAACAAAGTTGAGGGGTATTTCAGACACTTTTCCCTTCTTTGTTTCCACTAGCTAAATAAAGTCATGAGCAAAGAAGCACTATAAATAGACAGTTGTTTCAAAGCAGAAAAATTCATCAAATACACTTTCCAAATACATCATCAGTTCTTGTATTTGCAGCCATGGGATTCTTGAAAATCCTTCTTGTTTTCATGTTTTGTTCTTTCCCATGGCCTACTATTCAGAGTGATATCGAGACTTATATAGTCCATGTTGAATCCCCTGAAAGCCTAGTTATTACTCAATCATCGTTAACGGAATTAGAGAGCTATTACCTTTCTTTTTTGCCTAAAACTACTACCGCAATTAACTCGAGTGGAAATGAAGAGGCTGCTAGCATGATCTATTCCTATCACAATGTGATGAAAGGGTTTGCAGCAAGATTAACTGCAGAACAAGTGAAGGAAATGGAGAAAAAACACGGCTTTGTCTCTGCTCAGAAACAGAGGATTTTGTCCTTGCATACTACTCATACTCCAAGTTTCCTTGGTTTGCAGCAGAACATGGGTATATGGAAGGATTCCCACTATGGGAAAGGCGTGATCATCGGAGTTATAGACACTGGAATTATTCCTGACCATCCTTCTTTTAGCGACGTTGGGATGCCTCCCCCGCCTGCTAAGTGGAAAGGAGTTTGTGAGTCCAATTTCATCAACAAGTGTAACAACAAGCTCATCGGAGCAAGGTCTTACAAACATGGCAATGGTTCCCCGATAGATGGTAATGGACATGGTACACACACAGCAAGCACAGCTGCGGGAGCCTTTGTGAAAGGTGCTAATGTATATGGCAATGCTAATGGCACTGCAGTTGGTGTTGCTCCTCTTGCCCACATAGCCGTATATAAGGTATGTAATTCCAATGGCAAGTGTCCTGACAGTGATATTTTAGCTGCCATGGATTCAGCTATAGATGATGGAGTAGATATTCTTTCAATCTCTCTTGGTGGATCTCCGAGCCCTTTTTATGATGACAATATTGCTATCGGGGCGTACAGTGCAACAAAAAGAGGCATTCTTGTAAGTTGTGCTGCAGGCAATGATGGTCCATTCAATGGCTCAGTAGATAACTCAGCCCCGTGGATTCTTACTGTAGGTGCCAGCACACTTGATAGAAAGATAAAAGCTACTGTTAAGCTTGGAAATGGAGAGGAATTCGAAGGAGAATCTGCTTATCGTCCACAGATTTCCAACTCAACATTCTTCACTCTATTTGATGCTGCAAAACATGCAAAACATCAATCGGAAACCCCTTATTGCAAACCAGGGTCACTCAATGACCCTGCTATAAGAGGAAAGATAGTATTATGTCTAGCAGGAGGCTCCAGTATTGATAAAGGACAAGTTGTGAAGGATGCTAGAGGCGTTGGCATGATTGTCATCAAATCGTCACATTATGGTGTCACTAAATCAGCTGATGCTCATGTTCTTCCAGCATTGGATGTTTCAGCTGCAGATGGATTAAGAATTCGTGCTTATACAAACTCAACATTAAACCCTGTTGCTACAATCACATTCCAAGGAACAATAATTGGAGATAAAAATGCTCCAATAATTGCTGCATTTTCTTCTCGGGGACCAAATATAGCTAGTCGTGGAATCTTGAAACCTGACATAATCGGTCCTGGTGTTAATATCCTTGCTGCTTGGCATACTTCTGTGGATGACAACAAAAATACCAAATCCACATTCAATATTATATCAGGCACCTCAATGTCTTGCCCTCACCTTAGTGGCGTAGCAGCTCTGCTGAAGAGCTCACATCCTGATTGGTCTCCTGCTGTTATTAAGTCTGCAATCATGACAACTGCTGACACGTTAAACCTTGCCAATAGTCCGATACTAGACGAAAGGCTCCTTCCTGCTGATATCTATGCAATTGGTGCAGGACATGTTAATCCGTCGAGGGCAAATGATCCAGGACTAGTTTATGATACCCCATTTGAGGACTATGTACCTTATTTCTGTGGTTTGAACTACACCAATCAAGAGGTAGGTAAAATGTTACAACGTCAGGTGAATTGCTCGGAGGTTGAAAGTATCCCTGAAGCACAATTAAACTATCCTTCATTTTCCATATCCAGACTTGGATCAATTCCTCAGACATACACCAGAACTGTGACCAATGTTGGTGACGCCAAATCATCTTACAATGTGAAGATAGCTTCACCTAAAGGCGTTGTCGTGAAAGTTAAGCCCACCAAGCTAAATTTCTCCGAGTTGAACCAGAAGTTAACATACCAAGTGACATTTTCCAAGACAACCAACAGCTCAAAGCCTGGGGTTGTTGAGGGATTCTTGAAGTGGAATTCTAACAGGCACTCTGTGAGAAGTCCAATTGCAGTTGTGTTGGCATTGGCTACATAAGTGCAGAAAGTTTATGCTGTTTGTTTACACAATAAACTTTATGTTACTTTTTCATTATTAAATGTATTGTTTCAATAAACTTTATGTTCACAGCTGATTGAAGAATGCAAAAGCATATCCTATTTGATATTATTGACCATGCCCTGCTCAACTTTTCTTCTTGATTTCATTTTTTTTCAACAAATAAAGTGGCTTCTCGAGATAATAAGTGACCCCATAAGAATCTCAGTTCATACTTAAATTTGAGAAATTTGTTGTCACCTACATAATAAACGCATCCTTTGATCCAGAATCTTGTCAGTGACTTCAAAAATAAAGTCTTAGTCTTTGGTGACTTCAAAAAGTAATTGTGACGTTAATGCTAAACTTATTAATAAGACAAGAAAAATAATAGACATTTCCTATGAATTTCCTGGAAAAAACGTTACTTTGTAATTAATTCGAATGAACTTCTTATATTTTTTAACATGCCAAAAGACCAAGTCCAAATTCTACAATTGAAGGGGACCAATGTATATCATCCATGGTACATGTTTGTCTTGCAAAGAAATTAAATTAACCAACTTTAGTTTTGTTATAATTTTCACAAAAAAACAAGAATTATGGAAAGCATTGTTGCTATTTGTGTGTTGCCAATTATGTATTGGGGCATTATTATAACTAGTCCTGGGTACGTGCGTTGCACGTGTGTCCCATGCTAAATTATGTGGAGTTGTTATAGCGATATATATATACTTGAACATGTATGTTGCCTATGTATCTCATACTTAATTAGTACAAGAACTTTGAAAATATTATAATTAGTGTGTGATAAGTTGCACAAAAATTGAAGAGGAATATACAAGCTCAAACCAATAACTTCAATTATGCAATTCCTATAATATATAAAGTATTCAATTTGATAAAAGTTTCTTTTATTTAATATGTCATAACTTGTAATTTAAATGTCAAATGTGATTTCAAAATATTTCTTGTCTTAAGTTTTTCATCTTCTTTTTAAGAAATTGTAGTCTCTACCATTTCATATTTGCATACGTATTAAGAAGTTGTTAACGAATGAGAGTAGTGTTTTGCAAAAGTTATATAGAAATGTCGACTACACAAAGTAGGATTGATAATCTAATAATTTGATGAATTGAAATAGTTGTCTTGTGATTGTATTGAATTGATCAAAAGAATTTACTCCACATTGAATATACCACGTAACTTTTCCAATTCTCCATATGTTTATTACTACAAAGAGATGTTTTACTTTTTGTATTAGGAATGGGAAGATAAAGCATTTACATAAATTGAATACACATAACTCCATGTATTTTAATTTATCTAGGTCATTCATTTGCTATATTATTATTTATTTATATTTATTAGAAGATAGACTTACTTTTTAGAAAGAAAAAAATAAATATAACTAGGAGTTAAATAAATGGCAAAACATTAATGGGTATTTCGTGTATATATATTCAATAGCCTAATGCATTGAACTAAGTGTATATTTATATTCTTGTACAATTTTATTGTAGGAATAATATTTGATTGAAAGATATTGATGTCATTCAACATTTTATGGGCATTTTGATTATTCAACTTTTAAAATATTTTGGTTCCACTTATATATATACTTACTATATCTACTAATTTAATAGAAGTTTTATTTCTCTTTTTTTATGTGAAGGAAAAATGACAAATTAATTTATGATTATTATTTAATATTTAGTTAATAAACTATTTTATAACTTTTTTATTTAGTATAGGAGTAAAATGGTATTTTAACTTTAAATTTTTGAGCTTTCTACTTTTTATAATTTATTATTATTATTATTATTTATCATTTATTGTTTATTTATGATCATAAGATGATAAGTTAGAAAAATGAAGAGGTGTCGTTATGAAGTTGATTTTAAATGGAAAAATATATTTTTTAAAATAATTTTAAGAAAATATATTAATAGGTAAAGGGTATTTTCGTAATTCAACTTTTGAATTAGATTGTTCCTACTTATTATTATAATAATAATAATAATAATTAATAATAATAATATATATATATATAAACCCTTACAACTAGTTAATAGAGTAAGGTTCGTTCAAATCCGTATAAAAGAAAGATTCTTATTCTTAATTAGCCCCTTTCTGCACGCCCAATGAAATGGAATGAATCAAGAATTAGGACGAATATGACTAATATAATAAGAAATGAATTTGCCCTACCTAAACCCTTACAACTAGTTAATAGAGTAAGGATTGTTCAAAT
Organism: Solanum piurae; assembly: GCA_029582685.1. Taxonomy (NCBI): domain Eukaryota; kingdom Viridiplantae; phylum Streptophyta; class Magnoliopsida; order Solanales; family Solanaceae; genus Solanum; species Solanum piurae. The sequence continues at coordinate 27,673 of JAJOOO010001650.1, forward strand.
CCATATAAAGAGATATTCTCATTTTTAATACTCGGCCTCAAAATAGCTCATGAGGAGGAGGAGCTTCTTATGTAAATGTACATCCGACAAAAAAACTTTCCTACTAAAATGGTCGTAGTATATGTAATATATCAATATTGTATATATAATGTATAACTATGTATCATAGATGTGTGTATATATATATATATATATATTCATATACTCTATTTATATAGTATTTATATATTGTATTAATTCATCTTCCCCAACATTGTGTTTTCTTGAATCTCAACCAATTCAAATCTTCTCTAAACATCCCAAATGGTTTTGTTGTTGCCTAGCTCTTATTGAATGGTTTGCAAACTAATTTTTTTTTGATTATGATATAGGTACTCAACACTTTATGATAGCGAAGATTTTTTTACGTACCGTGCCCTAAAAGAGAGAAAAAAACAAACAAAAAAAGATCTTTACACAATAACCGATTGAATTCATTGTTTACTTTCCCTTTTTTATATACATAGATTATATATTAATTATACACTTATTATTCATAAATTAAATACATATATTATAAATCCTTCCACTAATTTTAATTTAACTCCTTGGATATATTAAGTTGATTTAACAATATTTTTTTCCAGCAGCCCCTGTTGGTCCTTTGTGCCCCCCACAAGGAATCAATTGGACTGAAAATCTTAGTGCCAATTTTTCTAGGAATTTCTACAGTAATTCAACCATTTACGCGGTTCAAAGGCATAAGTAGATAAATATGGATTTGCACATATAAAAACACAACACAAAATTAATATCTCGGGTTGATGTTCATTTGATTTCCCAAAAATATGAAATAGTAACACTTCCTTTAAGCAAAAGGATAAATTATAAAATCAAATTAAAGATGATTGATTGAAGGATATATGATAAGATCTTATAATTATCATTTTTCTATTTTATAAATTATGTGATATTAAATTCCCGCGGGAGGCGCGGGTAATTTTACTAGTATATTAATAATTGAGAGACTAAAAAAATATTATTCCTAAAATAAAAATCTAATAAGTCTTTGGTGACTTTAAAAAATTAATTGAGACAGTAGACATTGAAATTTTGTGTAACTATATGACGTGTTCAATTCACGTTTGGATTCTATAAAGTTGTTCAATTCTAATTAAGATTCTTGGAGGCTACTCAACTATAAACCTTAGTTCATGCCTATATCTTTCTATATTCCCTTAAAAGGCATCTCAAAAATTTCACAAATTTATGAAATATTCATAAAGAGATCATCCAAATCATCCTAGTTCAGAAAATACACCACTAACGACCCTCGAATCATGGATAAATCTTAGTAGAGTAGAAACCCTTGAATCATGGATAAATCTTAGTAGAGTCGAATCAAGGGATCAACATATTTGTCTCACAATCTTGATGAATAAAATTATGTTTCTTCATATTTTTTTGTGATTGTAATTTATTTTTCCTCACTTTAAAATTTGTTGTAAACAAATTGACACGCCCAGTGGAACCAAATCTACTTCTCTCATAGATAAAATTTGCAAAGATGATGTCACAAAACCGCAAAGATGGAAGAATGAGTACTTCAAACCTTGTCTTCGAGTTTCAACAAGTCTACAATCTAACAAGCCTTGAAGCAGAAACCTTGAAGCAGGGGGCATTTGTAGTCATTGAAATTTTTTGGGACTCTGCAAGACGTGTTCAATTCACGTTTGGATTCTACAAAGTAGTTCAATTCACGTTTGGATTCTACAAAGTAGTTCAATTCCAATTAGGATTCTTGGAGGCTACTCAACCCTAAACCCTAGTTCATGCCCATATAAAGGGTATTATATTTCCTTAAAAGGCATCTCGAATATTTCACAAATTTATGGAATATGAGATCATCTTAGTTTGAAAAATATGCCACTAACGATCCTCGAATCATGGATAAATCTTAGGAGAGTAGATCCAAGGGATCAACAAATTTGTACTCACAATCTTGATGAATAAAATTATGTTTCTTCATATTTTTTTTGTGATTATAATTATTTTTTGTTACTTAAAAATTTGTTGTAAACAGGCACGTTGAGTCGTTGATGCTAAGCTTATTCATATGATGAAAAAAAAAAACAAGTCCTTCGAGTTTCCTGGAAAAGCCGTTGTAATTAATTCACATGGATACTTTTTCTTTTTTTAACATATTGTGGCCAAATGAAAAATCTATAACCAGGATTATAAAATATTTGTATATATTTAATGAATTTATTAATATAAATATAATATAATAATACTTCACTAAATTAATACCCGGTACATTAATAATCTCTCTAAGATAATATTTTTTCATGTCTTGACTTGGGCCAATGGAAAAAATCACTCATTTCGATACGATAATAAGATAATATATTTTCAGAGACCCTATATAAATATATTGTCCCATTAATATTATAAATTAATAATTCTTTACAAGTACAATATATCTAAGACAATTTAGTGATATATGATTTTATTATTTTTTTCGTAAAACTTTAAATCTAGTTGAAGCTCATGTCTAACTTTTTTATTGCATCCAAAAGTTCTAGTGTTGTCACGACTACAAATCTTTTTGAGTGCAAGTGGAATGCTCTCTTTTGTATTGACATACTACTTTACGTATTTTATCTGTCATTATTGATTTTGTGACGTATTTTAAATGAGAAGCCATTTATGCATACGGTTACAAAAAATTTCCTATGTTGCTTATATAATTTATTCTCTCACCATCATACATCGAATGTTTCTAGTAAAGATACACTGAATAATATTTTGTCATTATGAAACAATGAACATTATATATAGTGAATTTATTTTTAAAATGAATCATTGAATTCTTGAATTTATTTTACAATGAATCACTTAACCAAAAGAATATATTACAGTGATTCATACATATACATTGTACTTTATGCATAATGATTTTATATATATATATAAATTCAATAAATATGATGTATAATTTAGTAAGATACAATGATTTTGATGTACTCACTGTACTTTATATATAATAAATTTATTTTTTATGTGAATTCAATAAATATGATACATAAATTAGTAAGATATAATGATTTTGATGTAATAAAAAAGTGACCTTCATTGAATCTCAAAACACTCTTTAAATTAATACATATTAATTTATCGATTAAATAATATCTCTTTAATATAATAATATTTTGTGGTCTCACATATTAATTTAGCGAAATTTTAAGGTATGTAAGCAAAATCTACTAAATTCGATCGTACCTGCGTGCAGGTTACTAGCTCTACCCTTCACGTCATGCCAACTATAAATGTCAAATGTCCACGCAAGTCCAATCTCCACAATTGAAGGAGATCAATGTACATCATCCATGATTCACGTTTCGTCTTGCAAATAAATTAAATTAACCGCTTTTTATTTTATTTATTAAATTAACCAACTTTAGTTTTGTTATTAATTTTTTTAATCTCGACCAACTCAATTCTCCTTTGAGCACCTCAAATTCAAAATATGAGCTCCTCTCGACAGTGGCGGAGCCACCTTAGGATGAAGGGGGTCATCCGACCCCCCTCCGGCCAAAAATTATATGATTTATACATGGTTAAAATAATTTTTTAAGTATATATAGTAGATGTCGCACCCCCTTAGGTTACTTCGTATGTCTATTTTTTTAGATTTTGAACCCCTTTGTTAAAAATCCTGGTTCCGCCACTGCCTCTCGATATTCTAAGTCTATTGATATATTATTCGTTCAAAACAATTCATGACTATTTAAATTAATTCTTGGAAAAGGATCTTGAATAGCTGCATGTTCATGCAACTTCATTTAGTCAGAATATTTGCAACTTTTTATTACAAAGTGATTTAACAGTTAAAATTTGTATGTAGAAAGATGTTCATTGTATCCAAGGAGTATAATTAAGCAAATTTACCGTGAAAAGTCTTTTGGAAAATCTACAAATTCATAGAATAAAGTTCAATTTAACACTTAGTGGCCTTTCTTTTTTTTATCTTTTATTACTTCTAATTTTCTTGTCCACATTATTCTTTTTTTCCACTTAGCTAAAATAAAGTCATGAACAAAGAAGCACTATAAATAGACAGTTGCTTCAAAGCAGAGAAATTCATCAAATACATTATCACTTCTTATAATTTCAGCCATGGGATTCTTGAAAGTCCTTCTTGTTTTCATCTTTTGTTCTTTCCCATGGCCTACTATTCAAATTGGTCTCGAGACTTATATAGTCCATGTTGAATCTCCTGAAAGCCTGATTTCTACTCAATCATCGTTAACGGATCTAGACAGCTATTACCTTTCTTTTTTGCCTAAAACTACTACCGCAATTAGCTCGAGTGGAAATGAAGAGGCTGCTACCATGATCTATTCCTATCACAATGTGATGAAAGGCTTTGCAGCAAGATTAACTGCAGCACAAGTAAAGGAAATGGAGAAGAAACGCGGCTTTGTCTCTGCTCAGAAACAGAGGATTTTGTCCTTGGATACTACTCATACTCCAAGTTTTCTTGGTTTGCAGCAGCACATGGGTGTATGGAAGGATTCCAACTATGGGACAGGCGTGATCATCGGAGTTATAGACACTGGAATTCTTCCTGACCATCCTTCATTTAGTGACGTTGGGATGCCTCCTCCGCCTGCTAAGTGGAAAGGAGTTTGTGAGTCCAACTTCATTAACAAGTGTAACAACAAGCTCATTGGAGCGAGGTCCTACCAACTTGGCAATGGTTCCCCGATAGATGGTAATGGACATGGTACACACACAGCGGGAACAACTGCAGGAGCCTTTGTGGAAGGTGCTAATGTATATGGCAATGCTAATGGCACTGCAGTTGGTGTTGCTCCTCTTGCCCACATAGCCGTATATAAGGTATGTAGTTCCGATGGCGGTTGTTCTGACAGTGATATTTTAGCTGCCATGGATTCAGCCATAGATGATGGGGTAGATGTTCTTTCAATCTCCCTTGGTGGATCTCCCAACTCTTTCTATGATGACCCTATTGCTCTTGGGGCGTACAGTGCAACGGCAAGAGGTATTCTTGTAAGTTGTTCTGCAGGTAATAGAGGTCCTTTGCTTGCCTCAGTTGGAAATGCAGCCCCGTGGATTCTTACTGTAGGTGCCAGCACGCTTGATAGAAAGATAAAAGCTACTGTTAAGCTTGGAAATGGAGAGGAATTCGAAGGAGAATCTGCTTATCGTCCACAGATTTCCAACTCAACATTCTTCACTCTATTTGATGCTGCAAAACATGCAAAACATCAATCGGAAACCCCTTATTGCAAACCAGGGTCACTCAATGACCCTGTTATAAGAGGAAAGATAGTATTATGTCTGGCAGGCGGTGGGGTCTCCAGTGTTGCTAAAGGACAAGTTGTGAAGGATGCTGGAGGTGTTGGCATGATTGTCATCAAAACATCACAACATGGTGTCACTAAATCAGCTGATGCTCATGTTCTTCCAGCATTGGATGTTTCGGATGCAGATGGATTAAGAATTCGTGCTTATACAAACTCAACAATTAACCCTGTTGCTACAATCACATTCCAAGGAACAATAATTGGAGATAAAAATGCTCCAATTGTTGCTGCATTTTCTTCTCGCGGACCAAGTAGAGCTAGTCCTGGAATCTTGAAACCTGACATAATCGGTCCTGGTGTTAATATCCTTGCTGCTTGGCCTACTTCCGTGGATGACAACAAAAACACCAAATCCACATTCAATATTATATCAGGCACCTCAATGTCTTGCCCTCACCTTAGTGGCGTAGCAGCTCTGCTGAAGAGCTCACATCCTGATTGGTCTCCAGCTGTTATTAAGTCTGCAATCATGACAACCGCTGACACGTTAAACCTTGCCAATAGTCCAATACTAGACGAAAGGCTCCTTCCTGCTTACATCTTTGCAGTTGGTGCAGGACATGTTAATCCATCGAGGGCAAATGATCCCGGACTAGTTTATGATACCCCATTTGAGGACTATGTACCTTATTTCTGTGGTTTAAACTACACCAATCAAGAGGTAGGTAAAATGTTACAGCGTCAGGTGAATTGTTTGAAGGTGAAAAGTATCCCTGAAGCACAATTAAACTATCCTTCATTTTCCATATTCAGACTTGGATCAACTCCTCAAACATATACCAGAACTGTGACCAACGTTGGTGATGCGACATCATCTTACAAAGTGGAGGTAGCTTCACCAAAAGGCGTTGTCGTGGAAGTTGAACCCACAGAGCTAAATTTCTCCGAGTTGAACCAGAAGTTAACATACCAAGTGACATTTTCCAAGACAACCAACAACTCAAACTTTGTGATTGTTGGGGGTTTCTTGAAGTGGACTTCTAATAGGCACTCAGTGAGAAGTCCAATTGCAATTGTGTTAGACATGTGAAAATTTGGCTATGTAAGTGCATAAAGTACTGACACATTTGATTATAGTGAAAATGCTGTTTGTTTACAGAATAAACTTTATGTTACTTTTTCATTATTAAAAGTATTGTTTCAATAAACTTTATGTGATTGAAGAATGCAAAAGCATATCCTCTTTGATATTAGTGGCCATGCCCTGCTCAACTTTTCTTCTTGATTTCATTTTTTTAAAACAAATAAAGTGACTTCTCGATATAATAAATATTAGTTGAGTGACCCAGTAAGAATCTCAGTTCATACTTAAATTTGGGAAATTTGTTGTCACCTACATAATAACGCACGCATCCTTTGATCCAGAATCTTTACAGTGACTTCAAAAATAAAGTCTTAGTCTTTGGTGACTTCAAAAAGTAATTGCGACGTTAATGCTAAACTTATTAATAAGACAAGAAAAATAATAGACATTTCCTATGAATTTCCTGGAAAAAACGTTATATTTTAATTAATTCGAATGAACTTCTTTTATTTTTTAATATATAGTGGCCAATTGAGAAATCTATAGCCAACTATACACGTCAAAAGACCAAGTCCAAATTCTACAATTGAAGGGGACCGATGTATATCATCCATGGTACATGTTTGTCTTGCAAAGAAATTAAATTAACCAACTTTAGTTTTGTTATAATTTTTTTTAAAAACAAGAATTATGGAAAGCATGGTTGCTATTTGTGTGTGGCCAATTATGTATTGGTTGCATTATTATACTCCCTTCATTCTATATTAATTTAATTTTTGAGGAATTTTCTATTTTTAAAATTAATTTAATTGTTCAGTTTTCAAGACTACTTTTAGAGTGTTCTTCCAATTTTACCCTTCATTAGTTAGTATTGGAACTAGTGATTAATTAATATTTAGTTATTTTAATCATAAATTTGACAATAATTAATAAGGGTAAAAATGAAAAACTATGTTCAATGTATGTCTTAATCTACTTTTCTTAAAGGATGTAAAACACCTCAAAAATTAAATTACTATGGAATGGAGGGAATACTAAGAAATGAATTTTCCCTACCTAAACCCTTACAACTAGAGTAAGGATCGTTCAAATCCGTATAAATGAAAGATTATCATTCTTAATTATCCCCTTTCTGCACGCCCAGTGAAATGGAATGAATCAAGAATTAGGCCGAATATGACTCTAATATAATAAGAAATGAATTTTCCCTACCTAAACCCTTTCAAATAGTTAATAGAGTATGAATTGTCCAAATCCATATAAAGAGATATTCTCATTCTTAATACTCGGCCTCAAAATATCTCATGAGGAGGAGGGGCTTCTTATGTAAATGTACATCCGACAAAAAACTCTCCAACTAAAATGGTCGTAGTATATGTAATATATCAGTATTGTATAAATAATGTACACTTATGTATATATGATGTATAACTATGTATCATGCATAGATGTGTGTGTATATACACACACACACATATCATATACTCTGTTTATATAGTATTTATACATTGCATCTGTTCATATTCCTCAACATTGTGTTTTCTTGAATTTCAACCAACTCAAATCTTCTCTAAACATTCCAAATGGTTTTGTTGTTGCCTAGCTCTTATTGAATTGTATATCTTTTGCAAATAAAAAAAAAAGATTTGATTATGATATAGGGACTCAACACTTTACGATAGCGAGGAGTTTTATACATATCGTGCCCTAAAAGAAAGAAAAAAACAAACAAAAAAAGATCTTTACACAATAATCGATTGAATTCATTGTTTACTTTCCCTTTTTTGATATACATGAATTATGCATTGATTATTCATGAATTAAATACATATATTATACCTCCGTCTGCTAATTTTAATTTAAGTCCTTGGATGGATGTCTATTAAGTTGATTTAACAATATTTTTTTCAAGCAGCGCATGTTGGTCCTTTTGTGCCCCACAAGGAATCAAGTGTACTGAAATCTAGTGCCATTTTTTCTAGGAATTTCTGCAGTAATTCATCGTTTTACGCGGTTCAAAAGGAATATAAATAGATAAATATGGATTTCCACATATAAAAACACTGCACAAAAATTAATAAAAGTTGAGTCGTGTTGGGATATTAAGTCCTGGGTCAACTTGTGTTACGTAAATGAGTTTGATGATTAGAATATGCCAATTTGACGAGTAATTATTATGATGTCAGAATTAAGTGTAATTCCTCTCTCGCTCGCCTCTCTTCATGTATCTGGTATACATGTATTTAATGTGATTCACTGATTCACATATATCTGGGGATCTCAGTCACCTCTCTCCTTCTCTCGCTCGCTTTTTTCTTTATTTTTGTGTATTTGATAGCAAAAATACATGTATATAGATAAGTGTATCTGACTTAAAATATGGTATGAAAGTATTAATTAGTGAAACAATATATAATTACTTCAAACTATAAAGAGAATTAGTAAATATAATAGAAATATTTATCTAATTAGATAGTTTTCCGTTTTATTACTCGGATGGTTCTCGCTTTAGAAAGTACCAACTTTCACCTTGGTCCATGATTGAATAAGTCATTTTTCTAATGTTCTTATCATATTGAAGTGCATGGATGAGCCTTTTCTCAATCGTAAATGACATTATTAAGCTAATTTTTTAACGGATATCATATATAAGCCTTTTCTTAAAGCTCGATGACATATTTGAGCCTTTTCCCTTTTAGGGAAGAAAATAAATTATTTTTAACGGATTTCATATATGAGCCTTTTGTTAAAGCTCGATAACATATTTAAATCTTTTCCCTAAAAGGGAAGAAAAGAAATTAAAGAAGACTAATACTCTAATATATTATATATCCGTCTGCTAATTTTAGTTTAAGTCGTTGGATGGATGTCTATTTAGATTAATTCTTCGAAGAAGGATCCAAAATAGCTGCATGTTTTTGAAAACAACTACACTACACTTGCAACTTTTTTATTACAAATTGATTATTTAGCAGTTAAATATAATATAGTGGATGTCTTTAAGAAAATAAAACTATAGAATATAGTTCAATTTAGCTAGTCTCATTCACACTACTAACCTTTATTTTCTTATCCACATGGTCTTTTTTCTACAATAATTTTTCTAGAAATTGAATAGGTCAATAACAAAACACTATAAATAGAGAGTAGCTTCAAAGCAGAGAAATTCATCAAATACACTTTCTAAAAACATTATCAGTTCTTGTATTAGCAGCCATGAGATTCTTGAAAATCTTTCTTGTTTTCATCTTTTGTTCTTTTCCGTGGCCTACTATTCAGAATGATCTCGAGACTTATATAGTCAATGTTGAATCCCCTGAAAGCGTAATTTCTACTCAATCATCGGTAACAGATTTAGACAACTATTATCTTTCTTTTTTGCCTAAAACTAAAACAATCAGCTCAAGTGGAAATGAAGAGCCTGCTAGCATGATCTATTCATATCACAATGTGATGAAAGGATTTTCAGCAAGATTAACTGCAGCACAAGTGAAGGAAATGGAGAAGAAACATGGCTTTGTCTCTGCTCAGAAACAGAGGATTTTCACCTTGCATACTACTCATACTCCAAGTTTTCTTGGTTTGCAACAGAACATGGGCTTGTGGAAGGATTCAAACTATGGGAAAGGTGTGATCATTGGAGTTATAGACACTGGAATTCATCCTGACCATCCTTCGTTTAGCGACGTTGGGATGCCTCCTCCGCCTGCTAAGTGGAAAGGAGTTTGTGAGTCCAATTTCAAAACCAAGTGTAACAACAAGCTCATTGGAGCGAGGTCTTACCAACTTGCCAATGGTTCCTTCATAGATGATAATGGACATGGTACACACACAGCGGGCACAGCTGCGGGAGCCTTTGCGAAAGGTGCTAATGTATTTGGGAATGCTAATGGCACTGCTGTTGGTGTTGCCCCTCTTGCCCACCTAGCCATATATAAGGTTTGCAATTCTAATGGCAAGTGTTCTGACAGTGATATTTTAGCTGCCATAGATTCAGCTATAGATGATGGTGTAGATATTCTTTCAATATCCCTGGGTGGATCTCCGAGCCCTTTCTATGATGACAATATTGCTCTCGGGGCGTACAGTGCAACAGAAAGAGGCATTCTTGTAAGTTGTTCTGCAGGCAATGATGGTCCTTCTACTGCCTCGGTAGGAAATGCAGCCCCGTGGATCCTTACAGTAGGTGCCAGCACACTTGATAGAAAGATAAAAGCTACTGTTAAACTTGGAAATAGAGAGAAATATGAAGGAGAATCTGCTTATCGTCCAAAGATTTCAAACTCAACATTCTTCACTCTATTTGATGCTGCAAAAAATGCAAGTGAAACTCCTTATTGCAAGCCAGGGTCACTCACTGACCCTGATATAAGAGGAAAGATAGTATTATGTCTACAAGATGATGTCGTTTCCAATATTGATAAAGGACAAGCTGTGAAGGATGCTGGAGGTGTTGGCATGATTATCATCAACCAGCCAAGTTACGGTGCCACTAAATCAGCTGATGCTCATGTTCTTCCAGCAATGGATGTTTCAGCTGCAGATGGAACAAAAATCCTTTCTTATATGAACTCAACATCGAACCCTGTCGCTACAATCACATTCCAAGGAACAGTAATTGGAGATAAAAATGCTCCCATAGTAGCTGCATTTTCTTCTCGTGGACCAAGTGAAGCTAGTCCTGGCATCTTGAAACCTGACATAATCGGTCCTGGTGTTAATATCCTTGCTGCTTGGCCTATCTCTGTGGATGACAACAGAAACACCAAATCCAGATTCAATATTATATCAGGCACCTCAATGTCTTGCCCTCACCTTAGTGGCGTAGCAGCTCTGCTAAAAAGCACACATCCTGATTGGTCTCCTGCTGCTATTAAGTCTGCAATCATGACAACCGCTGACACGTTAAACCTTGCCAATAGTCCAATACTAGACGAAAGGCTCCTTTCTGCTGACATCTATGCAATCGGAGCAGGACATGTTAATCCATCTAGGGCAAATGATCCAGGACTAGTTTATGATACACCATTCGAGGACTATGTACCTTATTTTTGTGGTTTGAACTACACAAATCCACAGGTAGGTAAACTGTTAAAACGCAAGGTGAATTGCTCGGATGTTGAAAGTATCCCTGAAGCACAATTAAACTATCCTTCATTTTCCATATCCAGACTTGGATCAACTCCTCAGACATACACCAGAACTGTGACCAACGTTGGTGACGCCAAATCATCTTACAAGGTGAGGATAGCTTCACCAAAAGGCGTTGTCGTGAAAGTTAAGCCCTCCAAACTAAACTTCTCAATGCTGAACCAGAAGTTAACATACCAAGTGACATTTTCCAAGACAACCAACAGCTCAAAGCCTGGGGTTGTTGAGGGATTCTTGAAGTGGAATTCTGACAGGCACTCTGTGAGAAGTCCAATTGCAGTTGTGTTGGCATTGGCTACATAAGTGCAGAAAGTACTCATACATTTGATTATAGTGAAAATGCTGTTTGTTTTCACTATATACTTTATGTTACTTTTTCATATTTTTACCACTATTTTGATTTTCACTGGTCTTTAATAACTTATCATTATGAAATATTGTTTCAATGTTTGTTCACAGCTGATTGAATAATATAAAAGCATTGATTTTCCTTCCATCATTTCTTCTACTTTTTATATATTACTTTCTTTTCTTATTTCGGAAAAAGAGAGTTAAAAACGCTGTCCAATCATAAGAGTTGAGAAAACTGATAGCATTTTAAAGAGAAAAATCAAATAATTTGCCTGCCTGATTCAATTTGGTGGCAACACCATAATTAAAAATAACATTTAAACTACTAAAAATATTGAAGAATGTAATACATAACTCATAATCTCATTGAATATTTTAAAATTCAAGATAATATTTACAAAAATATTATTGTCTTTTGGTATTTGAAAAGAGATAGTCCATGAAGTTTTAAGCTGTAGTAATTTTAAAAATAATTTTGAAGTGTCTACATCTTGATCATCCTATATTAAAGAGGTCAGGTGTAAGGTCTCTTTCTCATGCTTAGTAATTTTATAGTTTACTCTTAAATAATTTATATTTTTTGAAGAAAAAAAACTTATTATCCGATTGAAGATGAAGTTGTGACTTTTCGAAAATATAAATAATGCACACTAGATAGATGATACAGTCACCTAAACAGAATCTAAAATTTTAACTTAATGAATTCGATCTTTAAAGTTCTTAACATTGAGTTCACTACAATTTTAAAATTATGATTTATAATGTCTCTCATTAAAAATAAAAAGTCAAATTAAGTGGTAATGCTTGATTTTGTCAAAATATTGGAAAAGCTCAAAACGTATAAAACTTAGAAGTTATCATATTTTATTATAGAAATAATTAACATCAGCCTGTTGGGATTCTTTAAATTTTATTGAAATTCCCTTTCACTATCTCGCCGTTAGTTAAGAGGGATACAGTAGGGGAATGTACATGTATTTTACAATTCTGGGGAAAAAGCTAATGACATTATTTTAAGTTACATTGTACTTTGTATTATTAATATTATAGTTGTGATGTCTGAGTTAACTTGTCACACCTCCATTAATTTCACAAGATACTAGGTCAAAATTCGATTGTGGCATCCGAACTTATTAGAAGGTAACATGTGGCGATTGTGGTCTAGTCAACTCCAGTTCTCAGGCCGCACAAAGTGCACATCCGAAGGGCAGAGGTTGTGAGTTATCCTCGGATTCCAAGCTCTCAAGTGATTAGATATATTTCTAGACTTTTTTCGGTCCCCACGAGGATAACCTAATGATCGAGCCATCACCCACCGGAGTAATAACCATCTAGAGATATCAGGTTAAAATCCAGCGACTACACTAGATGTATGAGTTCGTTAGGTCTAACCTCTATGAGCACAACTACATTGTAACATATATATCCTCCATCACAAATAAGTGTCACCTTAGTAAAAATCACGTTCATTAAGAAATAAAAAAAAAAATAATGTGTAGTTTACTAAACTACTCTTGTTATATACTTCTCTTTAAAATTGAACACTATCAATATAAAGGTTTGGTTGAAAAACAAGCTAATTTTTGTCTTGAATTCCTAAGGAAACATTTATTTTGGGACAGAGTGAGTACTTGCGAGATGAACAAGACGCCTCATGTATTAGTTAAGGTGTGTTCAAGTTGACTCGAACATTACTTAAGTATATTGTAGATTGATGACTTCATCTATGTGATGTTGCTATGCCAACTTCATTAGCAAATAGAAGTTAATTAGAATAAAATCGTTTTAGCGTATAGATGACCAATTCACTTTCTATTTTCTATTTAATCCAAGAATCTTCAGACATGACTATTTCACATTTCTAAAAATAACTTCTGACTTGCAAATTAAAAAATATACTTCCAATGTGTATATAAACCCTCAATCAAAATTCAAAAAACACACACCAAATAACATCTCTTTCTGTAGTACTAAAGTTATGATGGCTCAATACAGTTCAATTCTTACTATAATTGGGCTGATTTGTGTGCTCTTTTTATTTACCACTAATGCAGCTGAACAGAACAATTCACAAATCTATATTGTTCATTGTGAGTTCCCTGATGGGGAAAGAACTGCCAAATACCAAGATTTAGAAAGCTGGTATCTTTCTTTCTTGCCTGCAACAACTTCGGATAGTTCTCGTGAGGCACCACGTTTGATATATTCCTATCGAAATGTCCTAACGGGCTTTGCAGCTAAGTTATCACAAGAAGATATAAAGGAAATGGAAAAAATGGAAGGATTTGTTTCTGCACGCCCCCAGCAGTTTCTTAATTTACACACCACACATAGTGTCAATTTCATGGGGTTGCAACAGAACATGGGGTTCTGGAAAGACTCAAATTATGGGAAAGGCGTGATCATCGGAGTTCTAGATACTGGAATTCTTCCTGATCATCCTTCATTTAGCGATGTTGGGATGCCTCCCCCACCTGCTAAGTGGAAAGGAGTTTGTGAGTCCAATTTTACGAACAAGTGTAACAAAAAGCTCATTGGAGCGAGGTCTTACCAACTTGGCAATGGCTCCCCGATAGATGGTAATGGACATGGTACACACACAGCAAGCACAGCTGCAGGAGCCTTTGTGAAAGGTGCTAATGTAAATGGCAATGCTAATGGAACTGCAGTTGGTGTTGCTCCTCTTGCCCATATAGCCATATATAAGGTATGTGATTCCGATGGCAAGTGTTCTGACAGTGATATTTTAGCTGGCATGGATTCAGCTATAGATGATGGAGTAGATATTCTTTCAATGTCCCTTGGTGGAGGTCCAGTCCCTTTCCATAGTGATATTATTGCTCTCGGGGCATACAGTGCAACAGAAAGAGGTATTCTTGTAAGTTGCTCTGCTGGAAATAGTGGTCCATCCATTATCACAGCCCCTTGGATTCTTACGGTAGGCGCCAGCACTATTGATAGAAAGATAAAAGCTACTGTTACACTTGGAAATACAGAGGAATTTGAAGGGGAATCTGCTTATCGTCCACAGATTTCCAACTCAACATTCTACACTCTATATGATGCTGCAAAAAGTAAAGGTGATCCATCTAAAACCCCTTATTGCAAACCAGGGTCACTCACTGACCCTGCAATAAAAGGAAAGATAGTCATATGTTATCCAGGTGTCGTTTCAAATGTTGTAAAAGGACAAGCTGTGAAGGATGCTGGAGGTGTTGGCATGATTGCCATCAACCTGCGACAAGATGGTGTCACTAAATCAGCTGATGCTCATGTTCTTCCAGCGTTGGAGGTTTCAGCTGCAGATGGAATCAGAATTCTTGCTTATACGAACTCAATATCAAACCCTATTGCTACAATCACATTCCAAGGAACAATAATTGGAGATAAAAATGCTCCCATAGTTGCTTCATTTTCTTCTCGCGGACCAAATAAACCTAGTCCTGGCATCTTGAAACCTGACATAATCGGTCCTGGTGTTAATATCCTTGCTGCTTGGCCTACCTCCGTGGATGACAACAAAAACACCAAATCCACATTTAATATTATATCAGGCACCTCGATGTCTTGCCCTCACCTTAGTGGCGTAGCAGCTCTGCTGAAGAGTACACATCCTAATTGGTCTCCTGCTGCTATTAAGTCTGCAATCATGACAACCGCTTACACGTTAAACCTTGCCAATAGTCCAATACTAGATGAAAGGTTACTTCCTGCAGACATCTTTGCAATTGGTGCAGGACACGTTAATCCATCGAGGGCAAATGATCCAGGACTAGTTTATGATACCCCCTCCGAGGACTATTTACCTTATTTATGTGGTTTGGGATACACAGATGCACAGGTAGGTAGCCTGTTACAACGCACGGTGAATTGCTTGGAAGTGAAAAGTATTCCTGAAGCACAATTAAACTATCCTTCGTTTTCTATATTTGGACTTGGATCAACTCCTCAGACATATACAAGAACTGTGACCAACGTTGGTGATGTTGCATCATCTTACAAAGTAGAGATAACTTCACCTATAGGAGTTGCCGTAGAAGTTGTACCCACAGAGCTAAATTTCTCCGAGTTGAACCAGAAGTTAACATACCAAGTGACATTTTCCAAGACAACCAGCAGTTCAGAAGTTGTGGTTGTTGAGGGATTCTTGAAATGGACTTCTACTAGGCACTCTGTGAGAAGTCCAATTGCAGTTGTGTTGGTCTAGTGAAAAAATTTGGCTATAAGTGCATTAAGTACTCAAACATTTGATTGTTTTTACTGTATACTTTATGTTACTTTTTCATTATTAAATAAAGTGTTTGGCTGTTTCAGCTGATTGAAGAATATAAAAGCATATATCCTCTTTGATAAATGTCAGTTTTTCATTGATCGTTTCTTTTACTTTTTATATATTTCATTTTTTTAAGAAGAGAGTTCAAAAATGCCTGTTATATCCAATCATATATGCTGTTTACAAAGCAAGCATAAGAGTTGAGAAAACCTGATACCATTCCTAAGAAAAATAGCTATCGTCACCAACTTTCAAATTTCATTCGTAAAATTCCAAGATAATGTACTGAAATTTCAATTGTAATTTAGCACATTATAATAGTGTGATATGACATAATTATGTTTCTTCAACCCTCTAATTGTGAATATTCTCAGGGGACACTAAAATTATTAAGTATTCAATAAATTAGTGAAAAAGAATGATGCATATAGCGATTTTAAAAATAATTTGGAAGTGTCTTCATCTTGATTATCCTATTTTGAAGAGGTCTGGTGTAAGGTCTCTTTCTCATGCTTTGTAAATTTATAGTTGCAGATGAGGTTGTCACTTTTTGAGAATATGAATAATGTACACTAGATAGATGATACTATCACCCAAACGCGAATCCAAAAATTTAACTTAATGAATTCAATTTTTAGAGTTCTTAACACTGAATTCATTACCCTTTTAAAATTATGATTTATAATATAATGTTTATTAAAATTTTGGAAAAGGGTCAAAATTGTCCGTGATATGTGGCAAGCCACGTGGAAGTAATTCCTCACCTTAATTAAGATTTGTCAATTAAGATTCACTACAAGAAACTAGACCTTTAGCGGCGACTTTTGGTTTTCACATAATCACTGAAAACCTTTATTGGCGATATTTTGGATATTTGTGGCGACTTTGTCGCCGCTAAAGAACTAATTTCTTGTAATGAATGGCCACGCTTAGGTGGAGGGATTAGTCTCACGTCACTAAAAATTTGGATTGTTACCTCTAGAGGATATTTGTAGTCTCTTGAGATAATGGTGGAGAGATTTTTTTTTTCTCAAAATGTAACCGAGTGTATAAATAATCTATTTCGCATAGTTTAAGGGTTAATTTTGACAAGCATGAACCTAGTTCAAGGATTCAACGATCTGGAGTTAAGGAGGCACCACACATGCTTTTTTTCTCATAAAAACAAAAGGTCAGATTAAGTGTTAATGCTTGATTTTGTCAATATTGACAAAGCTCAAAACTTATAAAACTTAGAAGTTATCATATTTTATAATAGAAGTAATTAACATCAGGCCAGTTGAGATTCTTTAAACTTTATTGTAATTCCCTTTCACAATCTCAGCATTAGTTTAGAGGGATTATATAGGGGAATGTACATGTATTTTTCAAATTTGGGGGAAAATTAAGCTAATGACATTATTGTTAAGTAACATAGTACTTTCTTTTTAATTTATATTTGTGGTGTTTGGGTTGACGCACCTCAACTAATTTCATAGGATACTAGGTCAAAATCCGATTGTGGCATCGTATCAGAAGGTAGCATGTGGCAATTGAGATTTAGTCAACTCCATCTCATCAACGCTCAGGCTGCACACGGTAACGTTCATTAAGAAATCAATAAACACAATATGTAGTTTAGTAAACTACCCTTATTTTATGAACATCTCTTGTAAATTGAACACTATAAAGAATATGGAATATAAAGGTATAGTTGAAATGTCATACTAATTTTTGTCTTGAATTCCTAAGATAACACCTATTTTGGGACAGAGGGAGTACTTGTGAGGTGAACAAGTCAGCTCAGTTAAGGTGTGTTCAAGTTGACTCGAACATTACTTAAAAAGTATATTGTAGATTGATGACTTCATCTATATGATGTTGCTATGCCAACTTCATTAGCAAATAGAAGTTAATTAGAATAAAATCGTTTTAGCGTATAGATGACCAATTCACTTTCTATTTTCTATTAAATCCAAGAATCTCCAGATATGACTATTTCACATTTCTAAAACTAGCTTCTGACTTGCAAATAATAAAATATACTTCCAATAAGTAAATATTCCCTCAATCAAAATTCGAAAAACACTCAAAAAATAACAGCTCTTTCACTAGTACTAAAGTTATGATGGCTCAATACAGTTCGATTCTCATTATAATTGGGCTGATTTGTGTGCTCTTTCCATTTAGCACTAATGCAGCTGAACAGAACAATTCACAAATCTATATTGTTCATTGTGAGTTCCCTGATGGGGAAAGAACTGCCAAATACCAAGATTTAGAAAGCTGGTATCTTTCTTTCTTGCCTGCAACAACTTCGGATAGTTCTCGTGAGGCACCACGTTTGATATATTCCTATCGAAATGTCCTTACAGGATTTGCAGCTAAGTTATCACCAGAGGATATTAAGGAAATGGAGAAAATGGAAGGATTTGTTTCTGCACGCCCCGAAGAGATACTTAATTTACACACCACACATAGTGTCAATTTCATGGGGCTGTATCAGAACATGGGATTCTGGAATGACTCGAATTATGGGAAAGGTGTGATTATTGGAGTTATTGACGGGGGAATTTTCCCGGACCACCCTTCGTTTAGTGATGATGGGATGCCACCTCCCCCTGCTAAATGGAAGGGTAAGTGTGAATTTAACGTCACAAAGTGTAACAACAAGCTCATTGGAGCCAGGGTCTTCCCGAACTCGGGGATTGATCCATGGGATGAAGATGGTCACGGTACACATACTGCTAGCACGGCTGCTGGACGTTTCGTGCCAGGTGCCAACATTTTTGGCAATGCTAATGGCACTGCCACGGGCGTTGCGCCTCTTGCTCATGTTGCTGTTTACAAAGCATGCTCTGCTGACTTTTGTTCCGGGAGCGACATTTTGGCTGCAATGGATATGGCTATTGAAGATGGTGTGGATATTCTTTCAATTTCCCTTGGTAGTCTATCTAATGCTTTCTATAGAAACAGTGTTGCACTCGGTGCATTTAGTGCTCTGAAAAGGGGAATTTTTGTCAGCTGTTCAGGTGGAAATTCAGGACCATACAGTTTTTCAATGTCTAATGAAGCGCCCTGGATTCTCACAGTTGGTGCAAGCACTATCGACAGGAAAATAAAGGCCACTGTTGTGCTTGGTAACAATCAAGAATTCGACGGAGAATCAGCTTTGCAACCTAATGACTTTCCTCCCACACTATTGCCTCTTGCCTATCCTGGAAGCAATGCTAGTGATTCTGATGCTAAATATTGTACCCCTGCTTCCCTGAACAACACGAATGTCATGGGAAAGATTGTGTTGTGTGAGGCTGGTAAAATAACGCAAGCTGATAAAGGTATAGCAGTGAAGGCAGCTGGTGGTGCTGCCATGATATTTATGAACCGAGAAGCCATGGCTAACACAACATTGGCCGACGCATATGTCCTCCCAACGACATATGTTGGCTATGCTGATGGTCTAAAAATCAAAGAGTACATAAACTCAACACCAACCCCTACAGCCACAATAGTGTTCAAGGGAACTATAATTGGAGATGATCGTGCTCCAGTGGTTGCTGCATTTTCATCCAGGGGTCCAAGTTATGCAAGTCCTGGAATTCTAAAACCGGACATTATTGGTCCTGGCGTTAACATTCTAGCAGCTTGGCATATTTCCTTGGATAACAACACAAACACCAACTCAAGATTCAACATGATCTCAGGCACCTCAATGTCTTGTCCTCACCTCAGTGGCGTTGCAGCACTACTAAAAAGTGTTCACCCCGATTGGTCTCCAGCTGCAATTAAGTCAGCAATTATGACGACAGCCGATGTCTTAAACCTCGGATCTAAGTTAATCGAGGATGAAACATACCGTCCGGCCAATGTTTTTGCCACTGGTGCAGGCCATGTTAATCCGTCAAAAGCAAATGATCCAGGCCTGATATATGACATAGAGCCAGCCGTTTACTTACCTTATTTATGTGGTCTAAATTACACAGACACACAAGTTGGATTCTTTTTTCCGGGCAAAGGTAATTGTTCAGAGGTAACTAGCATCTCAGATGGTCAACTAAATTATCCATCGTTTTCGATCCAAGTTAGAGTCAACTCAGCAGCTCAAGTATATTCAAGAACTGTGATGAATGTTGGACAAGCCAACTCAACATACAGAGTTGAAATTGATTCACCGCCGGGTCTTGATGTGAAAGTTGAACCAACTACACTTGTTTTTTCAGAGGTGAAACAAGCATTGAGCTATCAAGTGACATTTACACCTCTGGATACCATACCGAACACTACTTTTAATCAGGGATCTCTCAGATGGATTTCTGAAAAACACATTGTTAGGAGTCCAATTGCTGTTCGATTTTTCCTTTTCTGAAGAAATAAATGAAGGATCTGATCTCAGTGACACACTCATCGAGATTTTTCTTTTGCAATAAAACCATGTTCAATATACATTCCATTAAATACAAATGAATTCACATAATCCACTTTTTTCTTTTACAAACACTAGAAAAAGTAATATGTGTACACCAAATTAATCATTAACGCATATTTTTATATGTTAGACCCTTCTTTTTCCCTCAAGTTCAATATTTTTTGCAATATAAAGGTGACACAACCATGACTTTTTGGTTATGTTCTTTTGTATGGAGCTCAGCAGGAGGCCTGCAAAGGGCTGCACCTGCAACTTGTAGTGTGTTTCAAAGAAAAAATAATTAGTTTAAAGAGAAAAATCGAATAATTTGCCTGATTCAATTTGGTGATAACACCATAATTTAAGTAAAATAACATTTTGAACTACTAAAAAATATTGAAGAATGTAATACATAACTCATAATCACATTGAACATTTCCAACAAGTATCTGTCTTTTGGGATCTGAATAAAGATAGTCCATGAAGTTTTACAAGTAATGTGGAAGTATATTCATTTTGATAACCTATCTTGAAGAGGTCATCAAGTGTGAAGTCTCTTTTTCATAATTAGTACATTTATAGTTTACTTTAATAAATTATTATTTTTTTTAAAAAAAAAAAACATGTTATCCGGTTGAAGATGAGGTTATGACTTTTCGAGAATATAAATAATGTACACTAGAAAATTTTAACTAAATGAAATTCGATCTTTAGAGCTCTTAACATTGAATCCATTAAACTTTTAAAATTATTATTTAAAATCTAATGTGCTACTAAGACTGCATCCACTGGTGTTGTCATGCTTGATTTTTTCTTGGAAATGTACTTAGTTTAGTATGAAAATAAAACAAACATGAAACTAATTCAAAATAAAATGTCAAATTAAGTGGTAATGCTTGATTTTGTCAATATTGACAAATCTCAAAACTTATAAAACTTGGAAGTTAGCATATTTGTATTATAGAAGAAATTAACAATAGGCCTATTTGGATAGAGGTGCACGCTTGCAACATTATTATAATTCTCTTTCATTATCTCACCATTAGTCAAGAGAAATGATTGTTTTATTAATTTTCTTCCGCCTTCATTGAGATTTAAACATGAAACCTTGTGGTTCTCTATCCACTTTATTGATGATTACTTGTTTTCAGCACTCAAGTTTAGGTATACTTCTAGACATATTTTGGTTCCCAAGTAGATGGCCTAATGATCAAGCCATCGGAGTAACCATCTGGAGATTTCAGGTTAAAAATTCAGCTACAACACTAGTTGTGTGATTCCGTCTGCTCCAGCCTTTATGAGCACGGTTACTTTGGTACCATGTACTTGCGAGGTGTGTATTAGTTAAGGCGCGTCCAAGTTGAGTGGAAAAATACCTAAAAAGTATATTGTAGATTGATGACTTCATATGTATAATGTTGCTATGCCTAGTTCATTAGCACATAGCTGTTAAATAGAATAAAATCGTTTAAGCGTGTATCTCCAGGCATGACTATTTCACATTTCTAAACTAGCTTCTGACTTGCAAATAAAAAACTATACTTCCAATTAGTATACATACCCTCAATCAAAGTTCAAAAACACTCACCAAATAACAGCTCTTCACTAGTACTAAATTTATCATGGCTCAATACAGGTTAATTCTTACTATAATTGGGCTGATTTGTGTGCTCTTTCCATTTACAACTAATGCAACTGAACAGAACAATTCACAAATCTATATTGTTCATTGTGAGTTCCCTGATGGGGAAAGGACTACCAAAAATCAAGATTTGGAAAGCTATTATCTTTCTTTCTTGCCTGCAACAACCTCAGATAGTTCTCGTGAAGCACCACGATTGATATATTCCTATCGAAATGTTCTAACAGGTTTTGCAGCTAAGTTATCACCAGAGGATTTAAAGGAAATGGAGAAAATGGAAAGATTTATCTCTGCACGCCCCGAGGGGATACTTGATTTATACACCACACATAGTGCCAATTTCATGGGGTTAAACCAGAATATGGGGTTCTGGAATGACTCGAATTATGGGAAAGGTGTGATCATTGGAGTTATTGACACGGGAATTTTCCCGGACCACCCTTCGTTTAGCGATGATGGGATGCCACCTCCCCCTGCTAAATGGAAGGGTAAGTGTGAATTTAATGTCACAAAGTGTAACAACAAGCTCATTGGAGCCAGGGTCTTCCCGAACTCGGGGATTGATCCATGGGATGAAGATGGTCACGGTACACATACTGCTAGCACGGCTGCTGGACGTTTCGTTCCAGGTGCAAACATTTTTGGCAATGCTAATGGCACAGCTGTGGGTGTTGCACCTCTTGCTCATGTTGCCATCTACAAAGCGTGTGATGATATCAGTTGTTATGGGAGCGATGTTTTAGCTGCAATAGATATTGCTATTGAAGATGGTGTCGATGTTCTTTCAATTTCCTTTGGTAATCGATTTAGGGAATTCTATGAAGACGACATTGCACTTGGTGCATTTAGTGCTATGGAAAGGGGAATCTTTGTCAGCGGTGCTGCTGGAAATTCAGGACCATTTAGTTTTTCAACGTCTAATGATGCGCCCTGGATTCTCACAGTTGGTGCAAGCACTATTGACAGGAAAATAAAGGCCACTGCTGTACTTGGAAACAATCAAGAATTTGACGGAGAATCAGCCTTTCAACCTAGTGACTTTCCTCCAACTCTGTTGCCTATTATTTATCCTGGAAACAATGCTAGTGATTATTATTCTCAATATTGTGACCCTCGTTCACTGAACAACACGAATGTCGCAGGAAAGATAGTGTTGTGTGAATCTCGTTCAACGGAGCAAGTTGATACTGGGAAAGCAGTGAAGGCAGCTGGTGGTGCTGCCATGATTATTATGAATTCAGAATACTGGGCTAACACAACATTAGCTGAAGCACATGTCCTACCCGTGACACACGTTACCTATGCTGATGGTCTAAAAATCCAAGAGTACATAAACTCAACAACAACCCCCACTGCAACAATCGTGTTCAAGGGAACTATAATCGGAAATGATCGTGCTCCAGTGGTTGCTGGTTTTTCTTCCAGGGGTCCAAGTTATGCAAGTCCTAGAATTCTAAAACCGGACATTATTGGTCCTGGTGTTAACATTTTAGCAGCTTGGCATATTTCCTTGGAGAACGACACGAGAACAAACTCTACGTTTAACATGATTTCAGGTACCTCAGTGTCTTGTCCCCATCTCAGTGGCGTTGCAGCGCTACTAAAAAGTGTTCACCCGGATTGGTCTCCAGCTGCAATTAAGTCAGCAATTATGACAACAGCCGATGTCATAAACCTCAAATCCAACTTAATCGAGGATGAAACGTACCTTCCAGCTGATGTCTTTGCCACAGGTGCAGGCCACGTTAATCCATCAAAAGCAAATGATCCCGGCCTGATATATGATATAGAGCCATCCGATTACATACCTTATTTATGTGGTTTGAATTACACAAACAGACAAGTTACTGTCATTGCTCAGCGCAAAGTGAATTGTTCGGAGATTACTAGCATCTTAGAAGGTCAACTAAATTATCCATCGTTTGCAATTCAAGTTAAAAGCAACTCAGGAGTTCAAGTATATTCAAGAACTGTGACAAATGTAGGACAAGCCAACTCAACATACCGAGTTGATATTGATTCACCGCGAGGTCTTGATGTGAAAGTTGAACCAACTACACTTGTTTTTTCAGAGGTGAAACAAAAATTGAGCTATCAAGTGACATTTACACCTTTTGCTACACCAAGTACCATATATTCTCAGGCATCTCTCAGATGGATTTCTGAAAACCATATTGTTAGGAGCCCAGTTGCTGTTCGGTTTTCGGATTTTCGGTGAAGAAACAAATGAAGGAGTTGATCTCAGTGACATACTGATCAAGATTTTCCATTTGCAAAAAAACCATCTTCAAG
The DNA here is from genome assembly GCA_029582685.1 of Solanum piurae. Lineage (NCBI taxonomy): Eukaryota > Viridiplantae > Streptophyta > Magnoliopsida > Solanales > Solanaceae > Solanum > Solanum piurae. The sequence continues at coordinate 52,162 of JAJOOO010001650.1, forward strand.
ATGTGAACTTTGGTTTATTATTCCATCTGTTTAGTCATGTGTTTACATTGTAAATATATCCTCTTCTTCATCTGTTCCACCCCGCCTTGTCACCCTCACCCTCCACAGACGCACTTGTGAGATTACACTGGGTATGTTATTGATGTTGTTTGCAATAAAAACAAATATTATGTTTTTATCTTTTTTCGCTATAATTGGTCTGATTTATGTGCTCTTTCCATTAACCACTAATGCAACAAAACAGAACAATTCACAAATCAATATTGTTCATTGAAAGTTTCCTGATGGGGAAATGCCAACCAGATATCAAGATTTAGACACTTCTTTTTCCCTCAAGTTCGATAATTTGAGCAATATAGAAGGTTACACAACCATGAAATATTTGGTTATGAGCTCTGCCATGACATTTTTGTCTATATTCTTCAGTATGAGCTCAGCCATGACATTTTTGGTATAGAAATTATTATAGATAGTAAGATATAGACTAGTAGCTACTAAAAAAAAAAAAATATGGAAGTATATTCATCTTGATATCCTATCTTGAAGAGATCATCAAGGGTAAGGTCTTTTCCTCACAATTAGTACATTTATAGTTTACTTTACTTGTAATAAATTAATTTTTAAGAAAGGTGTTATCCGATTGAAGATGAGATTATGACTTTTTGAGAATATAAATGATGTACACTAGATAGATGATAGTGTCACCAAAACGCGAATACAAAATCTTAACTAAATGAAATTTGATCTTTAGAGTTCAAAACAAAAATGTCAAATTAAGGAGTAATGCTTGATTTTGTCAATATTGACAAAGCTCAAAATTTATAAAACTTAGAAGATAACATATTCTTATTATAGAAACAATTAACTAACATCAGGCCTATTTGGAGGGAGGTGCACGCTCGCAACAAATCTCACCATTAGTTAAGAGGGATCCTTGTTTTATTAATTTTCTTCTGCCTTCGCTGAGATTTAAACCTGAAACCTCGTGGTTCTCTGTCAATTTATTGACGATTACTTGTTTTCAACACTCAAGTTTAGGTACACTTCTAGACTTATTTTGGTTCCCAAGGAGATGGCCTAGTGATCGGAGTAACCATCTGAAGATTTTAGGTTAAAAATTCAGCTACGACACAAGGTGTGTGGGTCCATCTGCTCCAACTTTTATGAGCACGATTACTTTGGTAATATGTGTTGGGGTTTATTTGCCCTGAGTTTCTTACCATAAATAGGTTTTCCTTTTAGGAAAATGTTTAATATTTTGACTAGTCCTTTTCTTGTAGGAAAGGTTTAGGACTCTATAAATATAGGCTTGTTCCTTCTAACTTAATCAGCATTCACAATGTAGTTTTAAGGGCTTTGAGAGTTTTGGTTAGGGGGAGAATTTGTGGGTCACAAGCTTGATACGTTATCACTTGTGTGAACCTCCCATGTATTCCGAGTGAATTGGTTGAGGTTATTTCTCTCTATATTTTGTACTCTCATATTTATAGTGGAT
>JAJOOO010001651.1:0-31943 GCA_029582685.1 Solanum piurae
AAAGATTTTAAATTTTATAAACTGTATTACAACAATAACATACCAAATATAATCCCGTAAAATAAAATATTCTTAGATTATAATTTACGCAAATCTTATCATTTTATTAAAGTGAGAGGAGATTTCTAATAAACCCTTCAACTATAAATTGCATTAACTTTATAAAAAGTAATTACACAAGGAAATCATTTAAAAGATAACTTCATTGTAATTTTCTTTCCTAATAACTTAGAGCAAATTAGTATTATAATATCACCATATATATATATACATACATACATATAAAGTTAAATACATAAATATAAATGGAAATAGGTGTCAAGTTGATCCAAGTAGAAACAAAAGAAGAAATCAAAGTGATAGATGCACGGGTGGTTGATGACTAATGACAGATAGATAGATGGAGGTGGACGTGGACCCATATATATATATATATAATTTGAGTAAATAAATATTTGAACATTTATAGTTTTTTTAGAACAAGTAGTTTGATTAGTTTCAACAAGTTATTTGGTGGTACAATTAAATCTCTTTATAATAACGTTATTTATTTAAATATTTTTTGTTACTAGAGCGAAATGCTATTATAACAAATATGTAACATAATATAAATATTAAAATATTATTATAAATGATGATTATTATATAGATGATTATTATATAGATGATATCTAAAATTTAAAGAAGGCTAGTGAAGCATTGCTCTGAGTTTAAAATCAAATAATGTTGGAATTGAATTTATGAGTGATGATTTGTTGATACAATAAAAAGGATTTGTAAAAATAACGAAAAATAATTGCTCAAATACTCATGAGTGAAGCTTATTTGGGACGTGTTTTGTAATCTCTTGACCAAATTTATTGATGAAAGAGGTGAAATTTCAATTTTTAAATTTTTGAACTTTGACTAATTGAATCTGTAGTTTTAGATATTAACTCGCATTATTTTGTATATGAGACTCTTCTAATCAGATATATTGTTATTGATTCAAAATGCTTATAAGACGTTACTAGTAAAAAATAATTATTGGGGATAGAAATCTTTCTATAATAATTATTCTTTATTATAACAGTTTACTCTAACGACATAATTATTTTGAAACCAATCTTCATAAAAAATTGATTATATTTCTTAGGTTGTTGCTAGAGGAGGATTCAATCATGAAATTATATTCACGGAAAATAAATATATTTAAAATTACGTATATATAAAACTAAATTGTTTTAACTTTTGTATAATTTGAATATTACTGTACAATTAATAATTGAAGCTAAATTCTGATTGGCCACTGAGAAGATGGAGCCCACATCCCACAAACAATGGTCAAGTAACATGCTTAGCTATCCCCACCATCAACACTAACAAATATGGAGTTACATTTTTAAAAAATAATAATTTTCCCTACTTTAAGCTACTATGTATTTTTTATTTTCTTATTCTATTTGAATTTGATCAACCTCGTAATGAATATGCTACCTGACTTGCATATTCCTTTACTAATTTTATGTGATACATGTTATATGGTTGCCTCCTATTAATATCAATATTGTGTAAATAGATGGAAAAAAATAAAATTATTTAGCAATATTTTTATCTTAACTGAGATTTGATCTCTTCTCACTTATCAGATATTTGTATGTTATCTCACTTTTGTTATTGTGATAATCGTGGTGTTGAAAATAATTCAAATGTATATCGATTAATTTTACGAAATATATGCTATATTGTCATTTTCTATTAGTATAAATATTAGATAACTCTGTTCATCAAGAGCTTAATAGATAGAAAGAAATTGCTTAGTAGTTTGTCTTTGCTAAAATTTGATCTCTTTTTCGCTTATCGTATATTTCTATGTTATCTGCTTTTTTTATTGTGATAATTGTGGTGTCAAATCAATTTTATGTGATACATGCTACACCGTTATCTTCCAGTAATATAAATAAGAAAACTTACGTAAATTTCATTAAGTTAATTATTTAGATACACTCTATTTTACAATACTATGTATTTTATCAGATTTTGGTGTCTCCTGATACGTTCAGATGCGTGTATCTCGGATACATGAGGTCAAAATTAGGTGTAATTTGTTCTAGATACATTGTATCCAAGTGAATTTGCATGTATCTGCGATACATAATAAATCTAGCTTGCCTCACTCGCCTCTCTCCATCTCGCTCGCTACTCTCCCATGTATCTGGATACATGCGAATCTCGCTCGCCTCCCTCCCTAATATCGCTCGCCTCTCTCCCTATTTTTGTCTAGTAAAAATGCATGTATTTAAGTGTATTTTCTTCAATAATGATAGAAAATTCTTAATTAGTGGTAAGATATGTAATATTTTAGAAGTACGAATAATAATAATATATATGATAGTAAAATATGTATAATTCTGTACTTTAGATAAATTTTGTCCACTAAAAATGAGACATATGAAAAGAAAAATTACTTAGGATTTTTATCTATGCTAGAATTTGATCTCGTCTCAGTTATGGTATAATTTTATGTTATTTCACTTTTATCATTGTTTCACACTTTTATACCATACAATTCTTATTTCTAAATAAAAATGAATAATTAACAACCCACACTAACCAATTTTTTTAATTTAATTTTCATCCGATGTTTGATACTTATACGAAAGTTCGGTTAATTCAGATACACATCATGTGGGTCCCACTCAAAGAAAAACGCTCTCTATCATTGATTTTTACGTTGTAGCCGTGTAGGGCCTCATTCAAGGAAAAACACTCTCTACTAATGATTTTTTTATATCTAAAGCTCGAATTTGAAATTTCTAATAAAAGAAAAGACAACGTCATTCACTGCACCACATCTTTTGATCGTCACGCTAACCAATTTAAAATAAGATAAATAGAAAAATCACCATGCAGGATTCCAACTCATTATTTCAACATCTGAAATCTCTACATTTTAGGAAAAAAAAAAATAAATAAGAGCATGCACATGCAATGGAGGCCATATATATAGGGTCCACTTCTTTTTTCTTAAGTTTTCCAGAATGACCCAAATTTTCTTTAAACAAACAAAAATCTACATTCTTGAATGTATTTAAATCAAATATAATATAGATTAGTAAGTGTATATGTATGATTCTGCAGAAAATAAAACTTATAATTTTTGGGGACCATAAAAAACCCCATACCCTTTGTTCCCGACAATTATATATTAGTAATACATAGCATTTAACACTTACATTAGATTAAATAATTATAAAACTACCCTCAAAGCCTTTTTAAACATTTCCTAACATTTTCTCTTCTTTTCATTTTCTTTCTTGTCATATGTTTTTATTTTTATTTTTATTTATTTTTCAGTGTCTTTTAATTTGTTGGTGTCTTAATAGACTTTATGGTCTCTTAAGTATCTTTTTTTTTTTTTTAAAAATAATCTAATTTCAACATAATTTAATCAAAAAAAATTACTATTGTGTCGATAAATTTGATAAAAAAATTCTTTGCCAACTTTTCACAAAAATATTTTGACTCAAATAGTATAACTATTTAATATTATTTTTGAAAAAAAGAAGAAGAGGAGGAGTTAATGATGTCTTAGCAAAGAACTTTGTTGCAAGGAAGTGTAAAAATAAATAAAGTGTGAAGGGTATTTTTGTAAACATATATTTTTAAATAGAAATTATGCAAGATTTGTTATTTCTAATACATCAAACCAAACAGTGTATGAGAAATAATGTTGGCATAACTAATGCAAGCATTACTAATACACCCCATTTTACATTATTCTTATACACTCTACCTAACGAATTAGTTAGAGTGTGTTTAGTATGGAGGGAAATATTTTTCAAAAGTTGATTTTAATTTTTTTTATATTTGATTGGTCAAAAAAAAATTAAAAAAAATTCTAGAAAAATAATTTCTTAATTATAGAGAAAATATCCTCCTTAGTGGAACTAGCGAAAATAAGTTTATAAATGACATTACGTATTAATTGTCTCATCTCTACCCTCAGCTCCAACACACCTCATTTTCGCTTCCACTCGCACCCCTATACCATTCCCACCACCCTTGTCTCTCTAATGTTTGTCTAGATTATATAATATGATCATCGGATAATATCTTTTGTTTTATTTACTAACCACTAGATAATAAACTTCACTCATTTTTCAGAAAAATATTTTATGTAACAACATTTTACTTCATATCAAACACAACCCTTAATGACCCTTATACCATTCCAACCACCCTTTGTTTCTCTAATATTTGTCTAATTATATAATATGATTATAGGATAATATCTTTTATTTTATTTACTAACCATGGCCACCAGAAAATAGATAAGAAACTTCACTCATTTTTCACGAAAATATTTTACATAGGGATATTTTATGTAAATATGTCTTTCTTTAGATCATACACACCCTTAATGCGTATAAGTTTTTAAAATATTATTTTTCTTTGTCTTCTAGTATTCAATATCTATTGAAACTCGATTAAATTCAATTTCATTCATTATATAAGACATTTTTAAAAGTGATTATTCTAACAAGATTTTTTTTCATTCTCAGAGATTCAAACTCAAAATTTCTGACTAAAATTTTAAAAGAATATTGATGCATATAGTTTATGAGCCATCTAAGATTGGGGGTATGTTAGCCACCCCACATAGCACTCACAAAATAAAGAAAGTAGGCATTACATGTGGGGGAAATGAACCCTACTTCCCTTAGTCCCCTCTATAAAGCTGATTAAAATTTCACACAATAAAATTTATATATTGCTAGTGTGGTCCATTTAACACATTAATTTGTTTCATTCTCTATATCTACATGGCCTATGTCTTTAACTCTTCTCTCTTCTCACAAATCAACTATTTTTCTCAAATTCTTCTCTCTTTTTTTAAAACTTGTTCAATTTTTCCTTATAATAAAACTTTAAGAATTGACAAGTTTTACGCTGGCGGTTGATCGATGACGATGACTAAGTCCTAGTCATGCTTTTCCACAGCTTTCTTGAACTTCTTCTTGCTAAATTTTGATCTCTAAATTGATAATTTTGAGATGAAATTTTTGAAGCTATGAAAGTCCAAGAAAGCTGTGGGAAAAGATGGCAAGCTTTGGACTTATTTTTTACATTTTCCTTCCTATGGAGTGCACTTGAAGATTATCAAGCCAAATTTTCATGGTAAATTCTTGATTTTTTTTTAATATATAGTTTTAAATTGGTCATGAGTTAGATAATTCAATTACTTGGCATACTTAATATTGTGAATTCTCTGAATTAATTACCTATTATACACCTTTATAGGGAATTATGGTTTTTAAGACTTCTGAAATTAGTTTTGAAAAATCAGCCAGAGCAGATATCCTTTCGTCTGAAAATTACATTAAATAATATGTGTGTTTAAAATTATATATGGAGAATAAATGATGAGCTCTATCGGTGAAAATTCTACTTCTATCACCTAAATTAGGAGTTTGAAATTAATTTCCCAAAATTAGCTGTGATAAAATACCTTAAAAAAATTACATTATATATATAAAGAATAAATTTAAATTATTTGGTGAAAAATTCTGTCTTCGCCACTAAAAATCAGATCCACATTTTTTAAACCATGGAAGGCTTTAATTTCCCCCCTTTTTTTGGTTTATTGTTTCTTGAAAAGGGAAAGGAGAAACTTTTGGATTTTTCTCATTTTGTACACTTATTATTTAATGGAAATTACATTTTCTTTCATTTATAGTTTTTTTCCATTTTAAAAATATATATTTTTCCTGATTTGCTTGACTTTTTAAAAAATCAAAGTGATGAAAACATAGTGAAAAAAATGGCAGAGAAGATTCCCTGCCTTTCATCAATTATTGATATAAATTCATCTTGTTTGCCCTTTTGTTTTTGCTCTCTCTGTGATCTTTCATACATTTCAGTGGGAAAAAAATTAAATTTTATTTATTTTGGGTAATAAAAGGTTAAAATTTTGTTACTATATATGAGACAAAAAAATTAATAATCCTTTTAACCACACCCCTTGTCCTTCTCACTTACCATTTAAAGATATATAAAACACCTAAAAAGACAAAAATTCTCAATTCGCAATTCAGTTTTAACGCAAAGATTTTAAGTTATATAAATTGACATTTATGAAAAGATATATATATATATATATATATATATATATATATATTACTTTAAAAACATAAACTCCTAACTTGAATGTTAAATTACTATAATATTCCTAACTTAGGTTGTGACTTTTTCGATGAGTTGTGACTTTTCCGATAAGTTATGACTTTTTTCAAAGGATTGTGATTTTTCGATGAGTTGTGACTTTTCCAAAGAATTGTGACTTTTTCAATAAGTTGTGACTTTTTCAATAAGTTGTAACTTTTCCAAAGAGTTGTGACTTTTACAATAAGTTGTGACTTTTCCAAAGTGTTGTGACTTCTCGGGAAGGTCATGATTTTTCAAATAAGACACAAAAAATATTTGTTCATACTATCTCTATAAATAGAGGGGCTTTCTCTCATTTTTCAACCACAATTTTTTTCTAATCTCCTACTCTTCTTCTTCTTGCATTTTAATTTTTTTTTTGTGTGATTTATTGTCGTTGAGTGAGTTCGAAGTTTAGTGGACTATGAGGTGCCACTATTCTGATGAAGTAAGTCGTTCTATCCTAAGAGGGTATATTTCATAACCTCGAATACTTGAGGAAAATAATATAATTTTGATGATATAGTAATTATACTTTTGCTTAATATATACATTAGTATGTAATGTTCCAATATATGAAGTTAACATGATGTAGTTTAAATTCATTTATTTTTGTTAACAATTTCTCTTGTGATGTACATATATGCTTCTAAATATTTTTCCCCAAAAATTAGAGAATTTTCACGATTTGTTTTTTTATGCTCAAGACAAAAGAATGACTTTATTTATCAATGTTACTTATGTGATTTAGACTCTCAGGAAGTTTGCTTCAAAATAGTTATTACTATATAAACATTGCCCTTTTGTTTTACTTATTTACTATTTCTTAATATTTCAGTATTTTAGACGAATAAAAATTCATATGATTTTTAATAACGCCAGTTGAAGTTTGTATTAGTTTAATTTTTATTATTTATTTATATATGTCACAAATGTATTATCAAGTTAACGAGATCTTCTAACTTTAAAATATATTATTTTAAAATGTTCCGAGTTCTTTTTTTAAACAAATCACAACAAATTTGAAAATATGTGAATATATAAAATGTAGTTGTTCTCTTCACATGTTCATATGACATCTAAACAATTTAACGTAGAATACACATGCAAAACACATCTGGTTAGATGACAAGAAAAATACAAAACAAATATTGTCTATAAGGTAATAATAGTGAGATAAGACTAATTAGATGAACTTCATCAAATTGAAATAAATATATACATAATTACATTTAACTAATAAAAAATTTCATTAACCATCTTCATAATTTTGCATGAATAAGAGATATATATGGATCCACATTGAACATTCACAAAAGAATCTGCAATATTATTTTTTGCTAAGCTTATTATTCAAATTTTTGCTTAAATAAGCACTACTATTTACTATAACATATATTTTTGAAATTCGTAATCACGTGCAATGCACATGTCAAAAAACTAGTATATAATAAGCATACGTAAGGTGGTCGAATATCGTGTGATTTATTGCTAAGCTTATTCTCTCGTGTGATTTGTGAGCCATTATACTAAAACAGATTTATCATGTGTGCGCTCAAAAAATTCGCTTTGTCATCAAACAGAATATATGTTAAGCAGTAAGACTCTTAGATTTTGATAATACTACTGATTAAAGATATAAATTAATTTATCTAAAAGAAAGTCATAATTAATTGTGTTGTTGTTGCTGCTGCTGCTTCTTTTTTTCTTTCTGTTTTGGTGATAATATTCTATAAAAATGTGAGTATTAACCTAATGTACTTAAAATTTGTCATTTGTTTATAATTGACCAATTCATGAGAATAATCAAGTTAAAATTTTTACTAAAGAGATAAAAAAAACGAAGAAATCCAGAGTTATTCAACTAGTATATATATATATATTACTAGGTGTAAACTTGATTATTTCATAGTGCTTAATGCTAATTTAGATTCTAATATCTACTAATTAATCATCTTAACTAATTAAGCATTGTTTCAATCTTATAGTAAAAAGAAATCTTATACACATTATTTTTTTTGAGAGTGTGTGTGTGTATGTAGGGTGGGGGTAAAAGGGGTTGCTATCAACATACCAGTGATAGTTAAGCAATTCATAACAAATTATAGGAGAAGTAGTTTAACTTACTATACATGTATATATATTAGCATTTATGTTATTCAGACTCTTTAAAAATATTACGAAATACGTTTCAAATCCTTCAAAAATAATATATTTTGAAAGAGTCTGAGCAACGTAGATTTGCAATGTGTAGCCCATAATGTATGTATATATAGGTAAATAGTGGGGTAGCTAGCTTAGCTAGGGTACACTATGGTTATTTAAATAGGCCAGACAATAAGGGATGGTTGCTCTGTGAAATTTAAAAAGATATGAGAGTACTACTTTGATTACATTATTATTTATATACAAATAGTTTTTTTTTGTTAAAACACTCAAACTTTCATAAATGTTTGAGGAAGGTATAGTAACAACAATTAATTTTTGGGGTGAAATTATTACTAGTTGGTAGCGTAAAGATTATTTATACTATGAGCAAATTTTAACTTATAATGTATAGTAGATCAATTATCATTTTTACTAGGTTATCAACTAAATTAATGCATATCATAAAGATTTACAATGCCCAAATTAAAGTGTGTATTGTATTGAGTTGAATTGAGAAAAAATATTAACTATGTAACATACTTTTTTTTAGTTCATTTTGCTTTTCTAATTATGTTGCATAATTATAGGGGTGGAGCTAGAGGGGTCGGAGTTACATTAATCTAAAAAGAAATTGTCGGATAATCACATTGTATATAAAAAGTCAAATTTTATGATATCTATGATACTCTTTTTTTCCCTCATATAAAGGGAACTGAAGAGGATTAATAAGGGTTGTTTGGTATGAGAAAAAAAATATTTTTTTAATTTTTTCATATTGATTGGTCGAAATTTTTGGAAAACAAATTCTTTAGGAAAAATAGTTAAGGAAAATAACTTTTCAGATAAAATTAGAGAAAATAAGTCACATTTTACGTTGATTGTCTCTTCCCATATACCTTCCAACACTCTTCACACTTACCCCCATAGCCCCATCCCTACCACCCACACCCCTAATAGCCACCCGATCACTTAGCAAAATATTTATTTAAATTATACATAAATATTTTAAAGATAATATTTCTTGCTTACGTATCAAACATTAAGAAAATATGTAAGAACATTACGGAGTTTCATTTTCCTTCCTGTTGAACCGACCCTAGAAAGTAATTTGGTGGTTACTCTCTTTATTGCAACGGCTAATATTTAATAATTTTATTATTTTTAAAAGCATGTCAGAATGTTATATTATTAATTATAGAGAAATCATTTCTTTTCTCTGACTAACTTTGCAGGATATATGCAAGTGAGTTGCAAAAATGCTGTCACCATAAAGTTTTTATTGAATAATTGTTGTACAACAAAATTATGTGTATTAAATTATAGTACCATGCAAAGAATTAAACACCAAAGCTAGCTAGCTACTAGCGGAGGTGGAATTAAAGTTGTATCATAAGGGGTTTATTCGAATTTTCTTTATTAAAAAAATAATTAAATTTTTAAAAGTTTCTTTCTTCAAATATATATATATATTGGTTTTACAGTACAAATTTCCAATGAAGGGCAATTGAATTACTTCCATTACACGTGGCTCTGGCTCCGCCACTGGCTAGCAGATCATGTTGTGTTGGCTAGCTATTTGGGGGGATGGATTTTGTATGTTTGGTTGGATTCATTGCTTTTGACTTGAATTATGTATATATGTGTATATGAATATGGAAGAAATATTTAAATATATACATATAATAAAATCATACAAATTTAAAATAAATTTAGATTTTAAATTCACTTATGATCGTTTGATCGAAAACCTAGTATTACCAACCAAATGATAATACCTTTTATCATTTATATGTAATAATAAATAAATATGGAGGAAACGGTATATATAACTTTTTATGTTATATTAATTGTAAAAGTAAAATTGTTTTCTTTATTTTAATGACGTAGCTAACATGGCAATTTTTATCGCTAAATGATAAAAAAAAATTGTTAATTCTATTTAATGACATATTAGTGATGAATTAATAGCTATTTAGCGATAAATTAGCAATGGGTGCATATCATTGGCATGTGCAAAGTGGAAGTAAAATTTATGGGAGTGGCCAATGATTTTGAGAGCATATGGCTATAGAGGAAAAGTTAAAACAAAAAAAGATGGACAATAGAAATATAGTCATGTCACTATTAGCATCAATTTATTATTATTATTATTATTTTGATGGAAATAACATTAAATAAAACTATATAAACTCCATGAAAATGGTTGCTAGCTAATAGTATAAGTTTGATAGTGAAAATGGCCTCTCAACAGTTAATGGAAACTTTGTCTACCATGAAATGGACTTGAATTTAAACATATAGCTATTGGCTCCTTTTGCAACATGGCCATAATTGTCAAGTAGTAATAACATTTGCAACTACTCTTACAACATCACATTACAACTTACTTTTTTTCTGGTTTGTTGTCTGGTGTCTAATATATGTTTTTGGCTCGATCTATTCAAATTTATTTAGAAAAATTTCATATCAAAAGTAAATTACTTTATATCAAGAATGATTTCATATTCAACGCTTAAATTTAAGATTTTTTTATTAAAAATAACGAAATATTCTAGAAAAAGTCGCTATTATTAGTTAAATGTATTTATTTATGATATTGATTTGGGCAATGATATGTTCGATCGATACGAAAGACGAGGACTTAGTCCAACTATATATATACATGTTGTGATATTGATGGGCAATAATGTATTCGATAGCGAAGATGAGGATGATATGCTTTGATAAGATGACTAAGGATGAAGATCTCTCACCTACGCAATAAAGAATTGAAAGTAACAAAAGCAAAAAAGCAGACACATGGAAGACAACATATAGTTGGGATGACAAGGTGATTGATAAATTTGTTTCTACCTGACAAAGCATAATCATATGACAGTGTCAATAATTTTAGCAAGATTAAATAAATTCAAAAAAAAGTAATGAACTATCAAGTATTATTGGACAAATTTGAAGAAGATGACAATAAAGTAAAAATACTTTACTTTAGATGAGCAAACTATTTGTTTAAAAAGGTATACAACTATGCATATATTAAAAAGAAGCTTGAGGTTGATAACTTAATTTTATTCTTGGCTTTTATATTCTTGTATTACTTAAGCATCATCGTTTGCTATATCAACATAAAGTGTATTATAAACTTTATGTTGGATCACAAAATACCTAATTTTCTCTAGCATTTATTTTCTCCATGCTTATTAATTAGTAAATATTGTCTACCTCATTAAGATTGATAGGATAAGGTCTATCCCTCCTTATTTACACTTCCTCATGTTGAGAGTTTTTAAAAAACATATTTATCTATAAAGTGAACAGTAAAATATCAATTTTCATTCAATAAGTATACATATAGAATATAATATTATATATATATTAAAACTCACAATATTTAAATTCTGAATATACTTGTTTGTTTGACATAGGTTTTTTCAGTCCCCCATAGGGAGGAAACAAATTAAGAAAAAAAAATATAGCAAGTGGAAATTTTTTAGAAAATGTGAAAGAGTTTGCATTGGAATTCAAAAGAAATAATTCAAGCACAAAAATTTTAAGCAAATACTAACAATAATATGGTCAAATTACTTTTCCCATGACCCATAAAACCATATCCCAATAAAACTTCCCAAAATACAGAAGACCACCCCCCATCTTTCCTGCACCAAAGCAGCAAAAATTCAGGCATACAAAATGAATAATGCATGTGCAATAAACAAGAAATTCATCAACAAGTGGCCAATATATAAATATATATATCGGTAAAAATTTATTTGTACCCGATATTTAAATAAATAACACACTAACTTATTATAGATAAGCAATAACTAAAATGAGAATATATATATTAGTTAATTAGTGTGTTACACAAATAAGTTTTGATGTTATCTTTTATATGAATTTATTTTGTTGTGGCATCTTTTCATGGACAAAAGAGGTTCAAATTAAATAGCTCCAAGGACAGCCAAATCAAACATAAAAGATTATGTTTGATCCAATTGAAACTCTTTTTTGTGTTAGTACAATATAGTGATTTTATAATTTATTTTCCACCATAAATAAATAAAAGATGTTATAGGTGTCTAATCTTAACTTTTCAACATTATCTATTTGTCCACATGCAAAATTACACTTAACTATTAGACAAACACTATACTACCAAACAATAATTTAATTAATTAATTGAATGTTGATCCCATCTGTTTGACTTTAAACCAACAGTGTTTCTGAAAATTAAAAGAACTTGATCCTCTAAAGTAAAGCAAACAAAAACCAATCTATTGAATTAATTAATTAATTAATAATTAAGAGCACTAATCAAGAATCTTACAGCAAAAGAGTAAGATTACAACTTCTTCTTTTTAGTATAACAACTTTAATAATGTAATTTTTTGAAATATATTAAAGAAGTGCAAAAACATAAAACTCCGAAAAGTTAATTACTATTTGTCCTTCGTGAAGTCTCAATTTCAAACTTTAATATGGAATCAGCTTTGTTAGGAAAAACGTATATCCTCCAAAATATAAAAAAATTCAGTGTGAATCTAAATCAGTTGAATGTTATGAGAGTATCAAACACCAAATAAAAAATAAAAAAATAATTGAAAAGTATAGATGATGGAACAAGCAACTCTAGAGTAAATGTAAATAATATACAAAATTAATAAAAAAAAATCTTTATACCATCCAAAGAAGAGGCAACAACTGTGGGATCTGATATAAAGGTATGTCAGCCTTAACAAGACAAAACAATATAGTATATGTTCCTTGCTACATAATTGTCTTTGCCATTGTAGGAAAACAAAAAGTAAAAAACCCTAAAATAAATAAATAAATTATATAGTAGTTTTATTTCTTTTGCAAGATTTTGACTAACAAGTTTCTTTCCCAATGTGAAATTTTTTTTGGCTGTGGAGGTGGGGTGCGTGGGGTGTACATTTTCTTGGCTAAACTTGCATGGCCTAGTCCAGTTTGGTCTGACATCCATGTATGCACACACATGCTTGTTTAGGTTTAATCATTAATCTCTAAATTTAATTGATTGAACTAATTTAAATTTGTGTCTAACATGCCTACAAATTAGATCGATTAATCGTTTAATTATCCAATATTAAAATTTGATTGGTTAGACTCGGTCAATTATTTGATATCCAAAGTTAACTGATCAAACTAATTTAAAATTTGAACAGGCCGGCTGTAAAAACTTTAGGCCCCAGAAAAAATTGAGGCCCCAACTTTTTTACTTAATAGTGAATTTTATTGATTTACTTTTGCTTTGACAATATTTTAGTTTGTATAAACAAATAAAAGTTTAAAAACATTTTTAAAAAACAAAGAGATAAACAAAAACTGTATACTTTTTGTAGATGGTAGAAATATTTTAGAATACCGGATTAAACTATTCAAATTTATATCAATAAATATACCTTTATACAACTGCATCCATCAAATAGTATTGTAAAACATGTATTATAAAATATGATCATCCAAAAAATTGTATTGTAAAACATGTGTTATAAAACATGATTAACATCCTAATATAACAATAACAATAATGTGTAACAATAATGTGTAGTTAAACACTAAATATATTTTTCTTTTAGTAATTAAGTATTATAAAATACAAGTATGAAAAATGGAACGCAACTTTTTATTAATAATTTTATTGCATAAGGTCTGACTAATTGTTAAATCGTTCAACTAAGTATAGATGATACCTAAAACTTTTCATATAAATGATCACTAAACTGTATATAAAACTTAACCTCCAAAATGTACATAACTACTATTCCGACTACAACTAACTCAAACACCCTACAACATAATATATTTTATTACATAAAAAGTCGAACATCCTACAACATACCTGACCAAACGAATGAAAATATATCCGAAATAACTTAACAAACTATTTTGTGCCAAGTTTATCCATATATACCAGTACATTTTATTAAATAAAAAGTCGAACATCATACTACAACATACCCAATCAAACGAATGAAAATATTTCCAAAATAACTTGACAAACTATTTTTTGCCAAGCTCCTATCCATATATAGGAGATATATACCAGAACACTGACATTGAAATTGTAGCGATTATGAGGTTAAGATTAAGAAAAAAATATTTAAAAATAAAAAAGTAAGTTATTCTATTACTTAGAATTTATAGTGATATATAATTATAATTAAGTTAAGACATATATATGAAATTAATTTAAAACATATATATATATATATATATGAAATCTTAAATTTGAATGCATCATTTAAAATAGCTTTTCATAAAATTCTAAATAAAATACTAAACTTATGAAACGTGACATAATTTAAAATAACATGAAAATTTTGATAATCATAAACAAAATTATATGAAAGTCAGTACAATTTAAACATTATTATATGAAATTCAATACAATTTCAACAAGAACCGATAACAAACTATAATATAAAATTAAGAATAAAGTTTTATGCATCTTGCTCTTTACAAACCCATCAGATCTGTAGAAGCTATCTATATTAGATAGATACATACACAAATACATGGACACCTTTTAATTATCTGCAAAAATACATGCATTTATAGAGAAATACCAAGTTGGTAAAAAAAAATGATATAAAAATATAGTAAAAAAAAAAGTTAAACATATATAGATCTGCAAATCAAAACCGTGCATACCATATCGGGAAACTATATAAACAATAAGAACATACCCCGTGTAATCTAATAGTGAGATCTGAAAAGATAGGATACATACAGATCTTACTTCAAGAGATTATTTCTGATAGATCCTCGACTCAAAACAACCGATTAACTTCAATTCAATTGTAGCAATTCTAGCAATTCTATTTGACCCTATCTGTATCTTCCCACAGCCTTATTGAACCGCAACAACAATATGAATCAATTTTCCATTTTGTGAATTGAAATTGTAATTAGATGCAGTTCAAGAAAGCTGTGGAAAAACACAAAAAGGACCATTTTTTGCAAAGGAAACAAATTAACCCTAATAGGAGAAAAAAACGAAGAGAAAAAATGGAAGGTTTTTTTTTAAAAAAAAATTTATGTGTTTTATGAGTGTGATGAAGTGAAGAAAGGGAGTGGAGTATTTATAGGGGGGAATTGAATTACTTTAAACCACACCAATCCCAAGAAGAATATTTGGGCCTAAAAAGAAACTCTCCTCTGATCACAAACCCACTTTTTTCAACCTATTAAAAAGCCTACATTTTTTCATCCCATTTATAATATACATTTCTCAAATAATTAAATTATTATTAGT
The DNA here is from genome assembly GCA_029582685.1 of Solanum piurae. Lineage (NCBI taxonomy): Eukaryota > Viridiplantae > Streptophyta > Magnoliopsida > Solanales > Solanaceae > Solanum > Solanum piurae. Next base: position 15,611 of record JAJOOO010001651.1, read on the forward strand.
ACAATTTGTATTTTTATTGTAATCCCTCCCAAGGAATTTACTCACCTTTTTTGTTTTGTTGTGACTCGAACTCACAATCTTCACATTGCTTTCTTGGTGACTCGAACTGATAATCTTCATATTGAAAGTGAGGAGTGTTTATCATCCGAACAATTCTCTCTCGTCTAGTACGATCTTTCTGATGGAGACTCATTCAGAATTTAATATTTATGGGTGTGTTTGGTATGAAGGAAATGTTTTCAATAGAAATTATTTTTCCAGAAAATATTTTTTAGAAAAATAAGTGGATTTCTTACTTATCTTTTAGTGTTTGGTGGTAAATAAGCAAAAAAAAATATCATCAACATTTATATATAATCTATCAAAACATTATAGAAGTACAAGAGGGTGGGTAGTGGGGCCTTGGAGTGGAGGGGGGTGGCAGTGGGGGTGAGATGCACAAAGTATCTCGCACTAGCGACGTCCAAAAAAAGGACACACCTCATTTATCATTGGTAAAATAATTTATAACCACATATATTTATCTTATTTTAGACCATAACCATAACTCATAAGTATCAAAAATATTTTTTCATTCTTAGCGGCATTTGGTCATTCACTTTCTTTGAATTGTTTAAAGTTGAAGTTCTGTTTGGCTATACTTTTTACAAAGAATATTTAGAATCTGAATATAATGTTCCTATATGATTCATACCCCCTCCCTCAAATTTCTAAACCTAGCAAAATCAGTCAATTTGACTAATTTACTTTAGATATACAATCAAATATGCTCTAGAAGAGTAATATATCAAAATTGATATATAGTTATATGATGTCAAAGATTAGATTTCATGTACCAGCAACTACATACTACTACATATATTTTTTACTTTATTTTGATTTTCTTTTTGAAGAAGAAATTGAAGTTAAAAGTTGTGTTTGATCATAGTTTGTGAATAATGTTTGATTGTTTGAATTTACTTTTTCCTAAAAAATATGAAATATAATTTAATTATAAAATCTAATTTAAATTGAAATATTTTTATAAAAATAAAATTTTAGTTTAAATTTGAAAGAAGAAAATATATTAAAAGTGAAAATAAAGTTTTTTTTTTGTTTTTCAAATACAAAGTTGTATTTGATTTATCATGGCCAAACATTGATTTTCAAATAAACTAGGGAAAAAATCAAAAAAAGAAGTGAATAATTCCCATGATCATATGGGTCCTTAAACTTATTGCCGCGTCAAGCACCTTCACATGAATTGATTTGGATGTAGTATCATTTTATACTCGTCCATCCCAATTCATGTGAAGGTGTTTGTCGCATTTTGTTTACCCCTCTCTTTGTTACTAGAACCCACAACATTTGAGTTGGAGGTGAGAGGTGCTTATCATCTGAGCAATTTCCTCTTGTCGATTTTATTTCACTGAATATTGAATTTGAGAAAGAAAAATGACTTTCAAACTTCTATTCTAAAATAAATAATAAAATATTTCTTTTAACCGTAAATTGTCTCATTAATTATAAAATATCAAGTTTAGAATATCAAATTATTTCTAATTGAGAAAATACGATAGTTTTTGGGAACATAATTAATGAAAAAAATTATGTCACATAAATCGATATAATTAGTTACGATTTTTATGCGGTTACTATTTTTATCTTATTACTAATCGTACTTACCATACTTTATGATTTAAGTTATATGGGTTGATAGTATATAAGCCTTTTTAGGGTTGATCAAAATCGAAATAGAGGATATGAATAAAAAATATTTGTTAATTTATTGGTAATGAGTTATTAATTTAGCAGTTTTGATAGCGGTTTTGAATTTTTTTATTATAGGGCTATCGTTCTTAATGGGTTGACATTTTTTTTTTAACGGATTAACCAATAACCCTATAGTAAATTGACAAATTACATTCATACCATTTGGTATATAAAGTTCTTGACTTGGAGTTTAGTTTCATACTTTTATTTCTGGTTGTCTCAACCTCTATGTAATTCTATAATGTGTCAATGTTTGTTTTTAAGAAAGATACAATATATCAACTCATGTGCATGGTTCATTTGGTTTGTCACCGTATTTCTAAGTAATTTTCATAATGTTTTTTTTTGTGTGTCAAATCTTAACGGTATAATCAATACCGAATTGATAACGACTAATAACCAATAAATTGTTAACTGATAAGTAAATATCTTCATGGTTCTATAACAATTTAACATGTCTACAAACTGATAATCGATAAGTCGAATAGATAAACTTTAAAATCAAACTGATTGATACGCAACCCTACTCTTTTCGTCAACTTTTACTTGTTGGATATATCAAAACTAATTTTTACTTTTACATATCACTTCATATATATATATATATAAATATTCTTATTTTACCCTCGACATTAATCACGTATTCCCTAAATTATTTTCAAAGACCTAATCACCTAAATACATTAATTGATATGAGTTGTGAAATAAAATACTCACTAATTATCATTTCTTAAAAGACGTACAAAATTTAGAAATGAATAAATAAAAATGAACGAATGAATTATATTTTTAAATGAATTATATTTTTAACAGTATCAATATAGTTTAATATAAGATAGCAAATTAATTTTCATCCTTGTGGATCTAACGGCTGTTATTGCATTACTGGATCATACTTTGTGGGTCCCACCTTTAGATCTGTCTATTTCCGTGGCGGTTGGAATTCCATCTTCAAGGGCCCCACAAATTGACACCTAATTTCCTAAATATTATTATATGAGCAATTATTTTATTTATTTTTAAAAATATTATAATATTATAATGGTATGGAACTTTTATTTCTTTTCAAATTTTCTCTTTTGATAGTATATAGGAGGGTCCTATGTTTTATGTTTGGTTGTTCTTGCAATTAAATTATTACCCTTCGATGCAGATTTAGAATTTAAATGGTATGATTTTATATTAATTTTAAATTAATATATAATAATAATTATAATTATTTGTATACTTTTAATAAATTTTGTTAATATACATTTTTAGATTTATGATATTATTGAGTTCGAAAAAATTTACGGTTTTCTTCTACATCTACCTTGTTATTTTTTGTTTTGATTTTTTTATAGGTATCTTAATTTGATAGATAAATAAGAGCATTTTTCTATTCAAATATATGGTAAAATTAGCTTTTATTGGCCACATTTCAGTCATATTTTTGGGGGGGAAATAGTCATTATGATGGAGCAATTTCAATACAAGTATATAAATGAATTGACATAATTTGTTTTTTAAAGGTGTGGTAGTATGATGGAAAATATTTTTAAACTTTTTCACATTAGATCAATTTTTATGTTTTAAAAAATGGATATATTTTTTTTCAAATTTAAGCAAAATAACTTTTCTACTTAAAGTAAGGAAAACATTTTTAAAACTGCTCTCAACTTTTGAACCTGATTTGAAACCTAACTCTTGACCTTATTGGATTTGTTTGAAAACTACCAAGGTTTTTGCCCAAACAAATTTCCTTTTTTTTGGAAAGGAAGGAAAGTGTAGCATTGAGGTGAGGAGCGCGCTAGCTAGGTGGAGTCTCCTTTCGGAACTACTTCTTTTCCTTTCTCTCTCTATTATCCCCTGAACTGTCAGTATCGAGACAAGTTGATCATGAACCCGACTCAAAACTCAACTCTTATCCCTGATCCCAACTCTCGACCCTAATCCTGACCCCAATTAGAGAATCGGCTCGTAACCTTGATGATCCGACTCTTATAACATTTTCAGGTCAATGTCATAGTATTTTCTCAAATTGTACCTAAATGTTTTTTAGACGATATTTTCTTTTTACTAATCCAACACTAAAAAATCACTTATTTCTTTAAAAAAAAAATACTTTCGTTCATATCAAACACACTTTAAAAATTAAAATTCATAAAAAAAAATAAAAAAAATTCCTAAAGAACATAGGGTTCTCACATGGTGGCATGTGAGGGTGACCCACATTGTTAAAAATGACATGTACCCCGTTATTTCCGGACTATAGGTTTGTTGCCCCGACATTTCTCTACTTACTACGATGCACCCTTTTATTATTAATACTATAAATAAAATATACAAATTAAACCCATCTTTATTTTTTATTATTTTATTATATTACTCTTAATTAATTTGCTCTCATTATTATTTTATTATTTGTTGCATCTTTAGTGTTGTGTATTTTTCGGTGGAGAATGTAGCAATTCGATTACGTATGTACATTCAAATTCAATATTGCTAAGAAATTGAAACGCAAAGCTTCTATCTGAATTCATCAAATTTAAAATTTATGTATGTTTCATGATGTAACAATTCGATTACATACATTTGGTTTTAATATTTCGACGTAGAGTATAGATTTATAAGTGAAAACTTTATAAAAAATCTTAACGTGTATTATATATGAACTCATTGTTTGAAATAGTCAAATTTATATTTACGTCCATGCGATTCACCTCTTATTAGCTTCTATAAATCATGTATTTCAATAAGAAATATGTGTGTGAAAAAATATTTCTGAAACTCATAATTTCAAAATTGTAATAAGTTCTATACTAAGAATTTTAACGATTAAAACCTATGAAGTTAAATTTGCTTATCACCCTCTATTCTAACGGCGAGCTAGGGAGGTAGATGTAGATATTAATGTGGAAACAGATGTAAATTCAGGATTTTAATTTAGTGAATACAAAATATATATCTTATCAAAACTTTTTTTATGATAATACATTCTAATTAAATTCAACGTGTCAACGTATTTTGCAAGTTTAAGCACCAAAAGGTAATGATCGTCTATTACACAATTCACTATTTTGGCTAATATTTATAAATTATATCAATTGGTCAGTCTATTTAATCGAATTGATTGGTAAATACAATTTTTTCTTCATTATTGATCAACATTTATCCATCTCATTTATGAAACTAATGTAGCATAAACCATAAGAAAAGAAGGGTATCCTAGAATTTTTCATATATTTTTTTTACGAAATGTGAGTTATCTAGAAATATATATATATTAATGGATGACATAGTCAAACGAAAATCAATTTGTTGTAGGCAAAAATAAGTCATTTTCCCTAAAAAAAAAATTGAGTCAAAATTGATTAAATGGGATTTAATTAAGTATCCTTGCTTAAATTGTTTTGTCCAACATATATAGATCTACCCTTGGGTAATTAATTATTTTGGGGGAAGAAACATGGAATTATAAAAGTACAAAATAATATTAATGGAAGTTAGTGGGTTCTTGTTTAACTTAGCTGGCAATCACTAAATTAGTGTGTCATCTTTTTCATAATTAAGATAAGATGTATGCTTTGTTGGTTATTTGTTTGGTTTGATTAGATTAGAATATCCCACACACCTAACTTACTTTCTCTTTTTGAATCTTTTTCATAATTAAAGATAATACTTTTTTTTTCCTTTTACTTTGTGGTGGTTGTGAAGGGGGGACCTTTCTCGTATCGACACTATTAAAAATAAAAGTTTTTTCTATCGCGAATTAATATAAAATTTGTGTTATAAAATATGAATTTTTCACTCTTTTCCCACCGAATTAGCACACACGAAAATGCATGGTGGGAAACAAATTGTTATTGAAATAATGGGGAACTTTCTAATTTTTTAATCTGAAAATATTATTACTATTTTTTCTTCTATCGCCGTATCAATTAAAATATTTATGGGAATAGATACTTAGCATTTTTACTGGGAAATTCGATAGGAAAATAGTTATTTTTTAGTAGTGTGAGGCATGATTGAATTCAAATTTGATCCACGCTGAAAAATTTCACATTAAAAGGTAAAATGTTCCCGAATAAAGATAACTTCGTACTTGGGACTTAAACCTAGGCAGCCACTCTAATTAAGAATGGAGAAATATTTATTTCAGTCCCTTATTGATATATCACTTTGGATTCAAACTTTCAACGACTTGAATTTGAGACCTTTCTAGTTGAGAACAAAGGACTTTTAATCTCTTTATTGGTATATCACTTCGAATTTTAACTTTCAACTACTTGAAAGACGATTATAGAAAGTGAAAATGTATAAGGACTCATGTGATTTACCAAAGTGAAGTTATTTTTTCAAGTGTTCGTAACGAAATTCAATTAATCATACAAATATTTTGATAATCATGAGATATAATCGAAATATCAGAAGTGAAAATGCTGACAAAAATAATGAAAAATGGAGGAGCATATATATATATATATATATATATATAAACAAGAAATGGTGAACATGGTTTAGTTCCACTACTCATTTGGCTTGACCTAAGAAAGGTAATTTATTGAATTATTGTTTTTTTTGTGGGACTTAATTATTAGAAATTTTAGCTATTATGTGAGTTGTATTTTGGATGCATATGCTTCATTGGTTTATATAGAGAGAATAGTACTACTAGTTGAAAGTAAGATATGTCATTTTCTAAGTGATTTCTAGTTGGAGAAAACATGTAATGTTTGGTTGCTAAATGAAAATTTTGAGATTTTTTTAGATAAAGTTGAAAGTAAGATATGTCATAATCACATACTCTTTCTTGCATTTGGTTTATTAGAAGTAGAATCCTAAGTGAAACTCAAACTTAACTCTTAAAAACACATTATTATGAGCATATCCATTTATAGGGTTAATTAAAAGTTGAATTCTAGAGGAAACTCAAACTAATCATTTAATGTGATCGTTCGTTCAACTAGTTTACAAAATATGTAAGTTCTCTTCTTTGAATATCTTCTCTTTTGAGGCGATCGAGTTGGGGTCTATTAAAAACACTACTTCTCTACCTTGTAAAGGTAAGTACAAAATCTTCGTACATTCTACTCTCTTCAAATTCTACTTGTGGGACTATTCTACTTGTGTATGTTGCAACCATGTTAGTAAACTAGTTGGCTGAACTGTATCAGTAAGTTCCCTTTTTATCGTACAATTTTTAATTCCAAATATTAAATTATATGCACATAAAAGATAGTACAAAATGATTTAATTCCTTACTCAAATCAACATACTTTTTTATGGTAAATTTCAACTACAAATTAAAGATTATTGGATTTGTCCCTAGTAAAATATTTTTTTTGTGACACGTATTTAAATTTCGTTAAAAAAGAAGAAGAAGATATACAATAAAAAAAAATAAGGCATTTGTAATCTTCGAAAATAATTATACTAAAAATAAAAAAATAAAAAATTAATTAGTACTAACAATAAGTATTTTGAGAGAGTAATAGAAAGAACAACAAACGTATAGTTACGTTGTTGCATGATTGAACTTCTAAAAAACATAAAATAAAATAATCTGACATCCTTCATTATTTTTCTTTTATTATTTCGAATTTCGAACAAGTAGTGTACTAAGGTAAAAATAAAATAAAAAATGTTGTTGGCAAAAGAGGGACTCCATTAAACAATGTAAAGTACTGTTCTTGTTTGAGGTGAAACTTTAACTAATCCACATGTATGATTAATTATAAGAATTATTTAGTCCAAAATTACATAATAACAAGAAGATACTAATTTTTTTAATTTACCCTTTATTTATGTAGATAAAAATGAGTTCTTACATATTAAAAAAAAGGAGTTCTTACATAACAAATGAACCATATTAATAGGTAGTAATAAATTATAAAGACAATTTAGTGAATACACTTTTTTTAGATTTAAGTGAATTTCTGAATAAATGCGCTAAAAATATCATATCATATAATATAGACTAGAATATATGATAAGCGTGTAGTATAAGTAAGTCGTAAGATAGAAATAAATCAATTGTTATCATTTTGAAAATATGGATTTTGAAATCTTTCGTTCAGAAGATATAACTCTTCATCAATATGAACATACATAAATTTAGTGATTTGATATGTCTTAGAGACGGAAAGAATCAATTGAGATACCCCACACAACTGGTATACGAAGAACAAAAGGTTTGAACTAATGAGAAAATTACTGAATTCTCCTGAACTCGAACATAACACAACACCCAACGAGCAACACGTATATTAATTTAAAAAAGGATTAAGTTGGAGTACGTGTAGCTAGGTGATGGGAGACAAATGCATGGAAATTCACCTTGTACAACTTTGTCAGTCTAATGTATAACTTCTATAGATATATATTTTCTACGCCATCTTTTTACTACAAATTATATGACATACCTTTGTCCGACAAGACTAAAAAAGGTTGTTTGTCTATTTGATTTTACCTATGCTTTTGTCTAATTTCCCCTTCATTCACCTATTCCTTTTTATTAACTATTTTTCCACTTTTGAGATGTTAGCCAAACAAAATTAAGGAATTAGAAAGAAATGTTGAGTTTTTTATTTTAAAAAAAAAAACATTATATACTTTTTCTTTCATGTATGGTGTGTTGTACAATGTATCATTTTCTTGTGATGTAAGGTAAGATCGGTTTAGGATTATGAGATTCTTCTTTATCGAATAGAGTAGGTTGTAGTATAAAATGTATTTCTAGGTAACTGTCCCGTAAATCTTATAGCTATCTTTATGAAGAATAAATACAAGCAGAAAGAGAATAGTAATATAGATTGTGATGGATGGTTGAGATCACTCAATCCTTGATCAGAAGTTTTGGGTTTGAGCTGTTGTGAATCAAAGAAAATCTTGTTTGGAATTCAAATTTAGTCAGATCTCAATTTAAATACTAAACACCAAATGAAAAAGAGAGAATAGAAAGAGCCTAACGTGCTTTAATGTATCATTGCTTAAAAAAGTAGAGTCCGGAGCCAAAAGGGCAAAAAAAATTGTCAAAAATTCCAAAAGGGCACATCAAATTTTTTTAAAACCAAAAGGGCAAAATCGCTCCTGACGAAGCGATTTTCCTCTGACACAATGACTAAAAATCGCTGCCCTAACAACGACTTTGTCCAAAAACCTTTTTTCTTTTTTTTTAATTAAAAATCGCTGCCATAGCAACGATTTTAAGTCGAATTATTTTTTCCTTACATGCTGCAGGGGCAGCGTTTTTCATGCCTATTGTTAATGTGCTATTATTTTCATGCCTATTGTTAATTATTAATAATATAAAAATAATAAACAAGACGGACAGTACACTCAATAAAATTGTTGAAGCATGAGAAAAATTAAATTATATATCATAAATAATAATAAAAGAATATTGAATTAAAAAAGAACTTCAAAAGGGGCAAGATTAAACACATCAAAAAAAAAATTCTGATTTTTTTTAATTTTATCAAAATCGCTGGAAGTATAGCGTTTTTTTAAAAAAAATTTATATTCTTAGCAGCGATCTGAAGAAAAAAAGATTTATTTATTTTTGAGAAAATCGTTTTTTTTTTAACGGACGACGTCAACTTTTGTCAGAAGAAAATCACTCCTGACGGAGCGATTTTGCCCTTTTGGTTAAATTTTTTTTTGATGTGCCGTTTTAGTTTTTTGAAAGAAAAAAGTTGCACTTTTGGCTGCGGACTCTTAAAAAGTATACCATCCACACCATGACTCACCATTGATGATAGTATCATCCAATAGTGTACACAGGATTTTCAGTAAACAGTATTTATATTTATAGAAGAAAGGATAAAACCTTAATTATCAAGAATGTAGAAAATAATTAGAGCTACTATTAGTATCATCATTTTATAAATATTGATTATTATTGATATTATTTCATGTTATTCTTATCTTTAAGAGATTTGGGTCAGCCCAATAATTGGAACAACAAGCCAGCTTTTAGCGGCCCACAATTGAATATATTAAACTTGAGGAGGAATTGAGACAGGCATACAATTATTATATACAATTGACAGCATATAGTCTAATACTAATTAGCAATTAATAGTCCGGAAAAAAAGAAGCATGTAATAGCCTAAAAGGAATATAACGACTTTTTATAGTTTTTTTTAGGAACTTTCACATATAGCCACTCAAAAATAATTTAATTACTCTCCATAACTATAGTTTGATAATTACAATTCGTAGCTACATGTTATAGGGAGGAGAGAGGCGAGCGAGACTGAAAAAGAGAGAGGAGAGAGGCTAGCGAGAGAGGGCAAAAAGTGGGAGAGGTGAATTGTATATGTATATCGGTTAGATAATTGTATATTATACATATGTATTTGTATATATGACAAGCGAGATTTAGAGAGGGAGGAGAGAGGCTAGCGAGATTGGGAGAGGGAGGAGAGAGGCGAGCGAGAGAGGGCAGAGAGTGGGAGAGAGGTGAATTGTATATGTATATCAGTTAGATAATTGTATATTATACATATGCATTTGTATATATGACAAGCGAGATTGGGAGAGGGAGGAGAGAGACGAGCGAGATTGGGAGATGGAGGAGAGAGGCGAGCGAGAGAGGGCAGAGAGTGGGAGATAGGTGAATTGTATATGTATATCGATTAGATAATTGTATATTATACATATGCATTTGTATATATGACAAGCGAGATTGGGAGATGGAGGAGAGAGGCAAGCGAGTGAGGTGAATTATATATGTATATCGGTTAGATAATTGTATATTATACATATGTATTGTTATATTCTGACGAATTATACACATACAAACGTGACTAACTATACAAACTCGAAGTCAACCGATGTAATTAATGTATAATGTCAGTCGCGAGTGATAATTATAGCAAACTATAGCTATGATGAGAAATTAAGTAGTATAAGTTTGCTTAATCGTGTAATTTTATTTTTTTTAATCATGTGCAACCAACCAACATTAATTAAGAATACGTGGAATTATTTTTTCTTCCTTATTTTTAACTCCTATAATTAAGGAAGTTAGCTTTTCAGTTTCTTTAAATTCTCAAACTCAAATTTATTATCACTCTATTTTTAAAAAAAAATATTAAACACAGTTTACAACAACATAAATATATATTTGATTGAAATTTTATAATTTATTTTTTTACCAACCGATAGTAATTAGTTTATGAAAAAATGGTTGCCTACTTTTAAGAAATGAAAAAATATATATTATAAATTAACCCATTAAAAGAAGGTTATATCAACTTTTAAGGAAGAATTTTTTTAATTCTTTAATTAACTTTTCAAAAGACGGCGACTACTTTTAAGGTAAAAAAAAAACATTATTAGTGCTCAATTAACGTATATTAAGTATCAAATAATTGACAATAATTAATCAAATAATATTAAGAGGCAATATTTTTTATTAGAAACTGTAATAACACGTCAAAAAAAATTATACAATAATTAAAGTTGCAATTACATAATGTATACATAAAAAAAATCTATATGTATACACAAAAAATCATTCATAAAAATAGGCGTGTAAATTTTATTGATGTATATAATAACTTTAGCATGTTACCAACAATTATAGGCTATAACTATAATGAATACAAGAATGAAGTTAACATGAGAAATGTACAAATTAAATTTTATTCATAAATTGTACATGTGATTTTTGTTATGTATATGATAACTGCACTATGTATACCAATGGTTCGTATTTATCTATGTACTCATTGGTCTGTATTCACCTAATAAATTTGTATACATTTATTCAAATTTAGATTGACATTTATTGGTATACATTGGTTTGTATTCATCAAAATCAACATTCTAATTTTTTACGATGATCTTATGAGAACATTTATTACCCATGAAATTGAAAACAAAAATTCCAAATACTATAACATGAATTTTTGCCAAAAAAAAAAAGTTTAAAATTTTTAATTTCACAAATCACGAAATTTCAAAATTAAGTGAAAAAAAACACTACATAATTATATATTAAAAGAAGATTTTGGGAGGACCAATGGATAAACATACATCTGATTTGCATAAACAAAGTAAATTAAGGAGAATTAAGAAAAAAATTAGAAGAGCAACAAATATACATATGAAACAGATTTTAGAATGAAAATAAAAAAAAAAGATTAATAACCTAAATTTTCGCAAAAACAAAATTAAAAAAACTTTAATTCCACAAATCATGAAATTCAACAATTATTTGGACAAGAACAAAATTATATATAAAAGATTATTATTAGAAGTATCCATGAATAAACATATTGTTATATCTAATTTTCATAAACAAAGTGAATTAAGGAGAAGAATAGAAAATTTGGGAGAGAAACAAATATACGTATAAAAAGAATTCTAGAAAGAAAATAAAGGAGACAAAAAAGAGAAGAAGTCTATTTTAAAATGGTTGACAAACAAAAAGGAGAGATAAAAAAGGAATGATAAAATAATAAATTTTACCTTTTCAAGAAAAACAAAAGGAGCAATCAAACGTGTTTAGAGAAAAATAAGGGGAACAAAAATACATTTTTTTAAGAAAAAGTAAAATAACTATTGAATGCCAAAGAAATAAAAAAAAAGTCATTTTTTTGCCAATAAATTAAAAATGATCTATTTTTTGTCAATTTAGTCTATAAGTTGTTATGCTGTGCCATTTATTCAAACTTGAGCATTCATGAGCTATCTATTTGGCTGGGCTGAAGTCTTAATAGCTAAGAGTTGAAACATAATAAGCCTCAGTAGCTGCAGTTTGCTTATTTACGTATCGTAGCTATAGTTTCGATAGTTATGGTATATCTTGCTTGAAACTTATTTTTATACGAATTTGAGTCTTAACTTAAATAATGAGGCGGCAATTTAGATTATTAAAATGGAAAACAATCCCACAAATCTTGGTTATTGTATTTGATTAGAATTCTTACCAAATATGACTTCTACCAAACAAAGAAAGATAAATTTAACTTCCTAAATAAACATGTCAAAAAAGGACTTTATTTATATAAATAAGTAAATATATTTTGACACCCAATTTTGACCATGCACAATGTATATTAATCATCGAGTTTCTTCAATCTTGAACGATTTGAAATAATTTATTTTATAAAATTCACAAAGTTTTTCAAGTTATTTTAAATAGTTTTGTCACTTTTTTTAAATAATATATATGTTTTATATAATTAGTGTATTTTATAAATATTTGAAAATCATCTCAAAAGATTTTATATTTTAGTTAAATATTTCGTTAATTTAGTTTAGTTAATATTCTGAGTTAATTAGTTTTATAATTAAATTAATTATTTTTATTCACCAATTAATTCAAATTGGCTACGTTTGAGCTTCAATTCAGTTGGCGAAATCCTTAATTCAAAAATTTAGCTTTTTATTACAAGTAAAAAGGTGATCTCTCCTCCTTTCCTTCCTGTTATTTACTTTGTTTTAACATAGAATTATGTGTAAAAGTATATACTTAGTAGTCAGTAGTGTAGTGGAGTTCTGTTAGCTTCTATTTATGCATATTGCAATGAAGTTTAAATATTCACCTGTTGGTAATGATAACATTTGGTTTGTTAAGCTTCAACATTTGCCTTGTATGTTTTATACCTTAATGCAGTGGCGTAGCCACATGGTGGTGGTCAGGGTATTCAATTCGTTGGAAAAAAAACACCGTATATATAAATAAAATGATAGATTAAATAATATATTTTGAACACCCTTAACACAACAAGTTATTATAGCTCAGTGGTTTCACCTCCTTGGAATGAGCTATTTCTCCACTGCCTTAATGTATGGTTCACGCGTTTTCAGATGCTTGTATTAGAGAAGGAATATACTGTTTTTCCGAATATATAAAAATACACAAAAATAAGGTAATATTAGTGAGATAGGATTAATTACATCTTTATCAAATTGAAATAAATATATATATTATTGAATTTAACTAATAAATTTTTTCATTGACGATCTTCATAAATAAGAGATATAAATAACGATCCACATTGAACATTCACAAAAGAATCTACAATATTATTTTATTCTAACCTTAGTATTCAAATATTCGCCTAAATAAGCAATACTATTTACTATAAATATATTTTCTCAATTGGATGGCTCATTTGTGAAAAATATATCCGTGATGGGTTATCCGATCTATTACTTTGGTTGATTAGAACGTTTATCTTAGCATCTCACTACTCCCTTTGTTCACTAACAGTGGCCCTATTCATGTCCTAATCCTTAATCTTATTTGTCACGCAGAGTTGTTATATTAGTTTCACAAATACGACGTCGTTTTGCTCTGATTGTTGCTTCCTGCTGATCGTCGCCCTCCACCTGTTCGTCGGTCTTCTTCAGTCGTATCTCCGTTCATAGCTTCCTCGGTTAGTTCTCAGTTCACTTCTTTTTCTATTTTTTTTTTCAGAATTTTATATATTGTTACACAAAAGTGAATTGATTTGACATATGAGCAGTTAGTTACGGGCTGTCTAATTAGTTAGGAGAAGACATCATATGCTTGCAAGGTTCTCGATGAAATGCCTAAAAGAGATTTAGATGTAGATTGTCTATATAGTGGCACCATTGAGAGAAACAATAAAACTGAAGCTTTTTTGAAGATTTGTTTTGTAATGCCTTCTTTATAGATAATGAGAGTGATTTTGAAAATATGCATCACAGGTGGCTTTTCCTTTGATGATGAGAGTGATATGGATATAAAATCTTTAGATAGTGGTTGAAAGGAAGTGCGGAAGCTCATTTTGATTTAATTGTTTTCAAGATCATGACTTGTTGTGATTTATGGTTCGACTTTGAGAGTGATACGAAAACTTGGGATAAAATCTGGCCATAGGAAGAGATTGAGAAATCATTCTTTCTAGTAACAGTAGAAAGACCAGACCTAATTATAGAGGAAGAAGTACAAGTGTGGGTTGAGAACAAGAAAGTAATACAATTGAGGATGAGAATAGGTGATCATGATGTGTACTTTGTGAATTGTTGCATTGCTGCACAATTAGAAGCCATCAATTATCGAGGTTCTAGTCGATATTCCACCACTGAGGATCTCAAGGAGAATGGAGGCAATCAGTTGTTTATGTTATTCCACTCTCCTGGTCCTTTATTCATAAACACAAGTCCGACAGTTGAAGGGACTGCATCTTCTGGGCAGAATGGACGACCATTTGCAGCCATCAATAGCTCAGGACACACATGAATATTGTGAAAATGGATTTAACCTTGGTGGAGAAGGTAAGAAAATGCCTGAGAGGATTATGGCTAAGGATCTTCTAAACAACATTGTGGAATCAAATGCTGATGGTTTGTCAAAGCTGAGCTCAATTTCGAAGCAAAAATCAGCAGATCATGCTACTTGGGAATTTTTCTTTAATGCATTGACGACAATGTTTCCTCATTTAGATCCTTGAGGTCAAGGATCTCTTTGCATATATTTGCTATTTGGTATTCTTTTTATTTTTTTGATAGCCTCAGTTTGCGAGCACTAGACTAATTCCACATGCCAGTTACCTCCTACCGGGTAAATGTGTCCACCAAGACGAAAACCGATAGGAAGAAATTGCCCTGTTCTTTTTATGCTGGGATTTAAACTTGAGAGATCACGGTGCTCAACCCACTTCATTGACCAATAAGTCACATCCTTGGGTGCATATTTGCTATTTGGTATTGTGTGCAGACAACATAGAAACCAGTGGAAGAAGACTAGTAGTAATATATTAAGCTATTAGCTGATGCATAGGTTGATACTACTATGCTAATAGTTTCACTAGAAATCTTCCTAATTGTCTGCATTGTATTCTTTTATGAATTGAAATTAAACTAGCTTTTTGGACATAGGATTAGTTGAAACTTGGAAAACAAAGAAGAAGAGTTTTTGAAGTTTGTTGAAAAAACTTCAAAATTCCATGATCTTGTGCTTTCACCTGGTATGGACCAGTTTGAAGATAGATTTTAAAAAACAGACCAAATTCCATGAACAAACTATTTTTTCAATTTTCATTTTTCTTTTTGAAAATCTACTCCCAGAATCAATGGCCAAACGGGAACGAAGTAGCTTCTATTAGATTTCATAAAGAGACTGTCACTCTATATACAGGTAGTAATCAACAAAGATTGTTAGAACAGAAAGCTACTACCTTTTGTGGAATTACACTAGGTAAGTTATTGTTGTAGAAAGCTACTACTTCAGAGTGAACTTCTCTGAATTATAAGCTGATCTATAAGCATAGTGACTGGTTAGACCTCGGTCACTTTTTTGGAACAAATTGCTAAGCACTTAGTTTACAATAAAACAGTCACTTTGTTACATGTTATGAATGAAAATACATTTACTTGATCAAAAAGGATGAAAATGTAACACAAAACCAAAATAGAATGGTTGAATAGGAGAGGTGGCACTGAAGTGTTATTTCAGACAAGGATATCTGTCAGAGTGAAATGCAAGTTCTATAATAAGCTCATTTTACTAGCAATGTTATATAGGGGTAATGTTGGACCTCTACAGTCTAGCATATCCACTAAATGTGTGTCTCAGAAATGTGAATATTAAGATAGATATGCAACCATACACGAT
>JAJOOO010001652.1:0-49456 GCA_029582685.1 Solanum piurae
AAACTAAAGGATTTGCTGGACAATGGTTTTATCTGGCCGAGTTGAAAGAGTTGAAATAGAAACTAAAGGATTTGCTGGACAATGGATTTATCTGGCCGAGTATCTCCCCATGGGGTGCTCTGGTGTTGTTTGTTAGGAAGAAGGAAGGGTCTCTTATAATATGCATCGACTATCGCCAATTGAACAAGGTAACCATAAGTAATAAATATCCCTTTCCGAGAATCGATGACTTGTTTGATCAACTCTAAAGGGCTAGTTACTTTTCAAAGATTGACCTTCGTTCAGGTTACCATCAACTAAGGGTAAGAGGGGTGGACATACCCAAGATGAATTTCTGAACTAGGTATGGGCACTATGAATTCCTTGTGATGTCATTTGGTTTAACGAATGCCTCGGCGGCATTCATGGACCTAATGAATAGGGTGTTTAGGCAATACCTTGATATGTTTGTTATCATTGTTATCAATGATATTTTGATTTATTCAAGGAGTGCAAATGAACATATGAATCAATTGAGGATTGTATTGCAAGTCCATAAAGACCACCAATTATATGCGAAGTTTAGTAAATGTGAGTTTTTGCTAAGGTCTGTTGCCTTCCTTGGTCATATTGTGTCGAGCTAGGGTATTGAGGTAGATCCTAAGAAGACGGATGCGGTCAAGAGTTGGCCTAGACCTGTAACTCCTACTAATATTAGAATCTTTTTGGTTTCACCGGTTACTATAGGAGCTTTGTCGAGGGTTTTTCCTCCATTCCTTCTCCGTTGACGGCTTTGACCCAAAAGAAAGATAAATTTGTGTGGTTGGAGGCTTGTCAGAAAAGCTTCCAAGAGTTGAAAGATAAACTTACTTCTGCTCTGGTGTTGACCTTACCAAAGGGTACCGAAGGTTTTGTGGTAAATTGTGATGCCTCCAGAGTGGGGTTAGGATGTGTACTCATGCAACATGGTAAATTAATTGCCTATGCTTCAAGGCAACTTAAGGTTCATGAGAAGTATTATCCTACTCATGATCTTGAAGTAGCGGCGATAGTATTTGCTTTGACAATATGGATACATTACTTGTATGGGGTCCATGTGGATGTTTTCACCGATCCCAAAAGTCTTCAATATGTGGTTACTCAAAACGACATGAATCTCCGACAAATAAGGTGGTTAGAACTTTTAAAGGATTATGACATGAGTGTCCTCTTCCACCCCGACAAGGCTAATGTAGTTGTTGATTCCCTTAGTAGATTGTCCATGGTTAGTGTGGCTCATGTAGAGAATGAAAAGAAAGAATTGGTTCGTGATGTGTGTAAGTTGGCTCGGCTAGGTGTTCAACTAGTGGATTCCACCAAGGGAGGGGTCATGGACCATAATGGTTCTGAATCATCCTTTGTGATAGACGTGAAGACTAAGTAAAACCTTGATCCTATATTAGTTGTGTTGAAAAAGTCGGTACTAAAGAAGTCCATTGAGGCTTTCACCCAAGGGGGAGATAGGGTGCTTAGGTACGAAGGTCGATTATGTGTTCCAGATGTTGATTGCTTGAGAGAGAAAATTCTAGAATAGTCTCATTGTTCTAGATATTCTATTCATCTGGGAGCCACCAAGATGTACCGTGATTTACAAGAAATCTATTGGTGGAATGGTATGAAGAATGATATAGCGGGTTTTGTGGCTAAATGTTCGAATTGTCAACAAGTTAAAGCCGAACACCAAAGACCCAGACGCTTTTCCTATGATATAGATATTCCCACTTGGAAGTGGGAGGATGTGAACATGGACTTTGTAGTGGGTTTGCCTCGTACTCGAAGGCAACATGATTCTATTTGAATCATTGTTGATAGAATGACAAAATCTGCCCACTTTATTCCCGTCAAGGTTTCATTTTTGGTGGAAGACTGCTAAATTGTACATCAAGGATATAGTGAAGTTGCATGGGGTTCCTTTATCTATTATATCGGATCGGGGTACTCAATTTACTTCACACTTTTGGAAGGCATTCCAAAAAGGGATTGGTACTAAGGTAAAGCTTAGCACTACTTTTCATCCTCAAACAGATGGTCAAGCAGAGTGCACCATCCAAACCTTGGAAGATATGTTAAGGGCATGTGTTATATACTTCAAAGGTATTTGGGATGACCATCAACCATTTATAGAGTTTTCCTACAACAATAGTTTTCACTCAAGTATTGCCATGGCTCCTTTTGAAGCATTGTATGGTAGGAGATGTAGATCTCTGGTTGGTTGGTTTTAAGTTGGTTGAATTGCTCTAATTGTTCCCGAACTAGTTTATGAGGCCATTGAAAAGTTTGACTCATTAGAGAAAGGTTAAAGACGACTCAAAGTCGGCAAAAGTCTTATGCTGATGTTAGAAGAAGGGATCTAGAATTTGAAGTTAATGATTGGGTCTACTTGAAAATCTCACCTATGAAGGGTGTGATGAGGTTTGGCAAAAAGGAAAGCTTAGTCCCCGGTATATGGGCCCATATCAAATCTTGAAACGTGTTGGGAAAGTTGCCTATGAGTTAGACTTACCGAATGAGTTGGCTATGATTCACCCGGTGTTTCATGTTTCCATGCTCAAGAAGTGCATTGGATATCCAGTATCCATTATTCCTTTAGAAGGTTTGGGAGTTGATGAGAGTCTTTCTTATGAAGAGATTCCGGTAGAGATTTTAGACCGACAACTTAAAAGGTAGAGTAACAAGGAAGTAGCTTCTGTAAAGGTTTTATGGAGGAATCATTTTGTTGAGGGTTCTACATGGGAGGACGACTCCGATATGAAGTTTTGTTATCCTCATCTTTTTCCTTCTACTCCTATTCAAGCTTTACATAATTAGTTCCTCTTGAGTTCCTAGTTTTGGGAGTCATGTGTGATATATGTGTTCTTCATGATTTCCTTATGATTATGCATGTTCTTGAGAAAATTCATGTTTAGTGATGAATAAGTTGTTTACATGATTTATGTGTTCCTCATGTTGTGCATTTGAGTATGATGTTACATATTTGACTTCATGAGATGAATTGCTGAACATGCTATATTATGTTTTATAAGATTGCGTATTGGCTCCATAATGTTGTGTTGAGCATGCTTTTGTTGGAGAAGGTAGTTCCTCTTATGAACATGAGAGATGTTGAATTTCATTCAAATTGGGTTGTTAGATGTAGTTCCTACTTCCTTTTGTTTCATTGACTATGTTGAGATGGAGTTGAAGTTTCCTCCTTTATGTGGTGCATTATTTTGATATTTCATGCATGTTGGACTGCTAGTTTTCAGTTTTTAATTTCGTAAGATGTCTAGATCTTCATTCGAGGACGAATGTTCCCAAAAGGGAGATAATGTAACACCCGGAAAATTAACATGTGAAACTAGACCCTAACGTTTGAGTCTTAAAATTTTATGCATGATTTAGAGATGTAAAATAGCCCCAAAATTTGACTAAGTATAAGTTCAAGTGAGGTTTCAAGGAAGGTGAAAGGCATCACTACCCTTACAAGCATTCTTGAATTTTTGCCTTAGCCGTGTGGGCAAAAGGCAATGTTCAAATGAGGCTTCAAGGTACGTGAAAGCCTTCACTTCCCTTAGAAGCTCTCGTGAACACTTCCTTAGCCATTTTTGGGTAAGGAGGCGGTTCACTTGAGGGTTCAAGGAGCGTGGAAGGCTCCACTGCCCTTGGAGGACCCTCGTGAATAAATGCCTTAGCCATTTTTTGGCATAGAGGCAGTTAAAGGGAGGGTCCACGAGGTGTGAAGGACTTCACTACCCGTGGAGCACCTCTAGTTGAAATGCCTTAGTCGCATGGGCAGTAGACATTTTCACGCTAGGGACCACATCTTGTGGAAGCTTCCACTGCACATGGAGACCCTCGTGGACAATGCCTTAGCTTTACAAAGCCAAAGGCAATAGTCCACATGAGGGACAACAGAAGGTAGAGCAGTCCACTGCCCGTGAAGACCCTGTTGGACTTTGCCTTAGGTTTTTTTGAGGCAGTCCATGTGGGGGGCAAAAAGGGGTATTTTAGTAATTTTATTTTTAAGTCCAAATTGAATGGTTATATTTTATATTATTTTTAAATAAATATATAAGGTATTAAGTCATTAAACACCAATCAAAATCAAAAGCTCACCTTTCTCACAATATTTCTCTGTCTAAAAACCCAAGAAGAAAAAGAGTAAAATTGAAACTTGGGCTTGAAGAAATCAAGGGTATTTCATAAAATTCTTGAAGTATTCATCATAAAGGTATGATATTTTTCATCTTTGGGTACATTCCAACCGTAGAGCCCCATCAAAACTTGATTTCAGAACTTACAATTTTCCCCAAATTCAAGGGTTTTGTTTGCATGACTTGAGTTCTCTTTAAAAATGTTTTTAATGGTTGATTTATGTTGGGTTATGATTGCATTGATGATTTATGGTGAAATTCCCCCAAGAACCCACGGATCCCCTCTATTGCTAAATTGTGATCTTAATGTGGGTTAATAGATTTTAGAAGCATGTAAATGGGTCTTGTATGAATAAATTGAATTGATTGAATTGTGTTATTACCCATATATAATTTATAAATTCTATATTTTGGTTTGAATGTGATTCATGATTCTTGATGGGTAAATTATGAGAATTTGTACATGAACATGAGAATTATGCATGTGCTTCAAGAATTACTTTGATAATGAAGATTCTATGACTATGGTGTAATTGTGGTATTGATTTCAAAGGTCATTCTCCGGTATACCCTTACACATTAGTATGCATGAAGTAATTATGACTATGATGATCATGTTGTGTTGAATGAAAGACTATTTTCATGAACACACTATGAACATGATGTGAATGGTTTACTCACATATTAATGATTCTAAGGTTGAAAGGTCATTCTCACCTAATTAATCTATGAGCAACCATGAAAACATGTTGATATGAACTGTGTGCCCACATAGGTCTTTAGCTAGTGGATCCATCTAGAAGCTAATACATGAGTTCTACCTTAGGTAGGCAGGACACCTCTTTTCGGTGTGGGGACATGATACCGGATTCCATGTAGCTCAGATGGTCTTTGTCGGTTAAGGCTATATTTCCCTACATGAAAAGAATATGAATATGTCAAGAACATGAATATTAACTATGACTATGGCTTCTTAAGAAGTTTTACTTAGTATGAGTGGGGGTATGGTACTCCATTTATGTATTGCACAATTAATCTTTAAGAGTGGTTGTGGTGTGGTTCTCTTATGCTATGAAGACTTACGAATTATGCATGTATGATATGTATTGTTGCTAAGAGTTACATTACTTGCTACAAGTTATGAACATGAATGTTTTCCTTGTCTATTAGTATTGGCTATGGATGAGGTCAAGGTATGATATGCATGATGTTGGTAGCCTAAAAGTGGTACTTAGCATTAGGTAGGATTATAGGATCTTACCGATGCATTGCACAAGTATAGATTTGGGTTGCTTATGAAATGGTTTGACTTATGTTTCTTCACAAATGTGCGTAATGACTTTTAAACTTGATAAAATGCATGGTCTAAACTAAATATCCCTTTTGAGCATGTTTTAAGGAATTTTATGCATGACTACCATACTTAGTGCAATCTTTGTGCTAACCCATATTCTCTACATTTTTCTATTAGTGTAGGTTTCGGTCGTTGAGGTGTACTTCTCCTTTTATACGAAGCTTGGATTGATTCTTTCCACGCTTTTGGTGAGTCCTCATGGTTCTAAGACGAAAGCTGTTCATTTCTAGTTTCTTCTACTTCTTCTTTTTGAGACTATGTTGTAAAGGGTTGTGACTCTTATTGATATTCGATTGTATTAGATGGTTTTATTGAGACATTTTCTTGACTTCCATTTGGTTTTATGAAAAGACTTCGATTGTAAAAAGTTTTAATTTCGCATCATTTCTATTACTTATGTTTATGATATCCTAAGGGCTTGTATGTGACCCCTTCGGGGTCGAGTACGCCGTGTTACATCTGAGTTGTAACCCTGGGTTATTATGACCCGAAAAACTAGTAGGTGAAACTAGATCCTAACAAGTTCGTTTTGGAGTTGGATACGGGGTTATGAGTTGTAAACTAATGTCCCGAGCTTAGGTCGAGAAGTTTAGGGTTTAAACCTCAAGGTACGATCCCCCAAGGACCAACCAAGAGTCCTTGAGGGGGGACCTAAAGCCTAACCCCCAAAGCTGCCCAAAAAAAACCAAAAGTTAGGGATCTACGGATTGGACCTGTTCCCCGTAGGTCCATCCACACCCCTTGGATGGCTTCCGTAGGTCAAGGCCACAAGTGAGATGTTGCAGCCAAACCACAGACACACAGTATGGCTCGTGGACCCAACCACTGGCTGTGGGTGGGGTTTCGTGACTCACACCTACAAGTTTGTCCAAGGTTCAGCCAATTGAGGGGTGATTTGGTAAATTGCTAATTAATTAGTTAGGGGTTGGGGATGGTTATTATTGACATATTGAAGTATTTTAAGGCTTTTACAGGTATTAAAACTTGTTTTTCAATTCATTATTCTAAATCACAAAATTAGGACCTACCCACCTCTCCAAATATTATCTCTTTAGAAACCACCATTGGAGAAGAAGGATTCAAGGTTTCAAGCTCAAGACCTCATCTTTCTCACTCAATTTTTATGGAGTTTCTTCCATAAAGGTATGACAGTCTTCATCCTTTATTAAGTTCCATTCAAGGAGCCCTCTCAAAAGATGATTTCAAGTTTCCAAAATCCCCTAAATAGCTAGAGTTTCAACTCAACCCCATGCATTCCTTTCAAAGTTGCTTTTAAAGGTTGAATTATGTTTTTTTATGGTCTTTCTTTACATAATGAATGTTGTTGCAAGTTGGTCCAATTGATTGGATGTGAGTTGATTATGATGTCACTGTGTGATTTAGGTATGATTTTACATGTAAACTTTATTAACCTAATATTCTAAGGTAAATTGATGTGGCCTAGGGCTATGTCATGAAATAGGCAAATTGAGGGTTTATATGTGACCTTCTAAGATTGATGAATTGCCTTAGAATAGATCACTTAGATATGAATTTCTTATAAGTAAAGCTTGTAGATGTGAACTAAATTGATTATGGCTTACATGATGAATCATGGTTGAAGTAGTATTGATATTTAGTCTACTTGATGCTATATGACTATAATTGAGTAAGAATGAAGCATGTGGTTAGTTTACCTTGAGAATTAGGTTTACATGATGACCATGTGGAGTATTTCTTGAGAGTAAGGCTTGTGTTATGAAGATGGCTCCTAGGGCTTTAATGGTAAAAACTAATATGAATAAACTAAGGGTGTTAAGTCTTTAAGAAGGAAGCTACTATGTATGTTGAATTGTATATGACATTATTGTGAAAAGACTTCATCCACATAACCTATAATATGATCTCATGAGTTTATGCATGAAGTAAATGATCTACTTGAATGTTAGATATGGTGACTTAACATGATATATGATCCTTATTAAAGATATAAGGGGTATGTATGATTATGGTATTATATGCATGTTTTATGAACACTTTGAAAGTAAAGTGTCTATGATGATAATGTTGTTGTTGTATCATTGAAAGGACAATCACACATATACACCCCATGCATGAATATGACTAAGGTGTTGCTTGTGGTTCATGGCCCTTGAAAGGAAAAGTTATCAGGGCTTGTACATCTTTATGAGAATTGTGTATAAGCTTTTGATTCACTTAGAAAGTGAAGATCTTATGATGATTGTGTAATTGTGGTATTGTTGAAAGGTAGTTCTCCCAATACCCTTACACTTCATCATGCATGAACTATTATGACTACCGTGATCTTGTTGTGTTGAATGAAAGGCATTTCTCATGAACACACTATGAATACGATGTGAAAGGTTTACTCACATATTGATAATTCTAAGGTTGAAATGACATTCTCACCTAAAAAATCTATGAGCTATTATGATGTTATGTTTGTTTGAGTGCCTAGTGCATTCTTTCATGAACATGAATTTAAGTAAAAACTTAATATGACTTTTAAAGAAAATTATGTTTAGCACTGAGAGGATATGAAAGTGAGATGGAAGCTTTTACGCTAAAAAGTCCAGCTTCCCAATGTAAGTTATCTCATGAGATGGAAACCTTTTACGTTAGTAGTTCGGGTTTCTAGTAGCAATCTCCTTATAGCATAACTATGTGCCCACATAGGTATATAGCTAGTGGATCCACCCAAAAGCTAATATGTACGTTCTACCTTAGGCAAGTAGGAGACCTCTTTTTGGTGTGGGGGTTAAACCCTGGATTCCATGTAGCTCACATGGTCTATGTCGGTTAAGGCTATTTCCCTATATGATAAGAATATGTAATATGATAAGAACATGAGTATGTACTATGTTTCCTCAAGAGTAACTACTTAGTGTGAATGGGGGTAATGGGACTTCATTCATGTATTGCACAAGTAGACTTTGAGAGTAGGCATGGAATGTCTCTCTTATGATATGATGATTATGAGTTAAATGTATTCTTTATATGAATTATGAACATGAACTATACTTATGACTTCCTAATAATATTTACTTAGTGTGAGTGGGGAGTATGGGACTTCACTTATACATTGCACAAGTAGACTTATAATGGGGTTGTGGTCTGGTTTCCTTATGCTATGAAGATATATGAACTTATGTTATGCATGATCATTGTGGCCTAGAAGTGATACTTAGTGTAGATAGGATTATGGGATCCTATCTATGCATTGCACAAGTATGTCTTAGGGTTGCTTATGTGATATTTCTATTATGATTATATGATCTTATTATGTACTTATGCATGTGAACTATGTCATGTGAAGATTGGGGTATGCATTATGTTGTGTTGGAGACTATGCTTGTGATTAGGATGATATCCTTTATGTTATGATGAATTGTGCATGGTTTGTCTTATGAGCTACATTCTCCAACTATTTCAAAGATGATGTTCAAAAACGGCATATAGCATGGTTTCAAATAAAATGTCCCTTTGATGCATGTTTTAAGGATTTTTATGCATGGATTCCATACTTGGTACATTTTTTGCTAACCCATATTTCTACATTTTCTATAAGTGTAGGGTTTGGAGATATTGGATTCTACTTTTGTGGCTAGGACCTTAGTAGATCAAGAAGAAGAAGATTGGTGAGTCCTCATAGTATTCGAGGAATTGACCATATGTCCTTTATGTCTTTCTTTTATGTTTTAGACTTTTTGTAAGGTTCGTGCCCCTAAGATTGTATTCAAATGTTGTAGATGGTTTGAGACATAGTGTTATAGACTCTCTCTCATTTTATAAAGGACTTCGATTGTAAAAGAAAAGTTTTAAATTTTCCGTATTTTCTCCTATGTTCTTATGTCATGATGTGCTAAGGGCTTGTATAAGCCCCCGAGTACGCCGTGTTACGATTAGGGGGTACCCCTGGGTCATAACAAACTTGGTCTCAGAGCATAAGATTTTGGGATAAGTTTAGGATGTCTCAAACCACATCTAGTAGATTTTTGTTCAGAAATGTGAAGCGCACCACATTTATGAATAGGAGGCTATCAGATGTTAGGAAAAACTTCACTTCTTCATTCTCTAAGTCGTGCCCTAGAGTTTAGCTTTATTAGATCTTTCTCATAATATGTGCCCTATGGTTTTCAGGATATGACTACTTCAAGGGGTCATGTTGAAAGGAATGAGAAAGACAAAATGGAGCAAGAGGTTCCTCTCAAAGCTCCTATTGTACCTATAGGGGAGTATGTGTCTAATGAGAAGATTAGGTATCATTTTCTATTGTTTACTCAAGTCGGGATAAAGATTCCGGAATTTTATGGGTCAAAGATAGAGGAAGATCCTCTAGAGTTTATAGATGAGATCTCTAGGGTGTTGAACATTGCAGGAGTAACTCTGGTAGTGAAGGTGGAATGGGCCGCTTACCAATTGAAGGATGTTGCTCTAATGTGGTTTAGTCAATGGAAAGGAGCGAGGCTGGTAGAAGTAGGCCCCATGGAATGAGAAAGATTTAAGAATGGGTTCATTGATAGGTTTTGCCCCTTAGAAATGAGAGAGGCTAAGATACTTGAGTTTATTAACCTTCTCCAAGGTAGGATAAGTGTTAAGGAGTATGCTCGGGTGTTCACTAGGTTGTCATGATATGCTCCATCCTTAGTGGCCAACCCTGGGATGAAGATGAGTAAGTTTGTGTCGAGTGTATCCGACTTGAGGGCAAAAGAATGTAGTATGGTTATGCTTAAGAATGATATGGATATTGATTGTCTTGTGTTCCATGCTACATGGTTTGAAAGGAAGAAACTTTAAGAGAGGTCTAGAGGAACAAAAAGGTATAGAGTTGAAGATGATAACCCCTCTCAAGAAAGATTTTATGGCCAAATCTCTTCTAAGATTCTCCCAAAGTTTAACCAAAAGAGGGTGTCTAACCCCAAGTCTCAAGGAGATAGTAGTGAGATCCTATTACCGGGGTGTAGTAAGTGTGATAGAAGGCATGAGGGTGAATGATTAGCAGGCTCTAATGTTTGTTTTGGTTGTGGTGAGTTGGGCCACAAGAGAAGACATTGCCCTAAGGTTGCTAGGAATGAAGAAGATAGTCATCGTAGATCCCAACCCTACCCTTCCTCCGGTCCAATTGGTGTGGATGGGAAGGCTCCGAAGAAGAATAGATCGTAAGCTTTCCAATCTAGAGGTGATCAAGAGTAACCTCCTAATGTTGCTCCCGGTATGTGTTTCATGCTTATTTGCACTCCGTTAGTACTTGTGTTTGTGACTTGATAAATTGGACATAATGAGCTTTTATGTTGTCCTTAGAGTACTTGGGTATGCTTATGGTTATGTGTGTATGTTGGTGGAATCCCACTTAGTAATAATGAATTTTAGGATGTGATGGAGGATTTGATGAATAGTGGTGTTTAAGTGATGCCTAGAGAATGTTGAGGGTGGTAATTTTGTAAGGGTTTTAGTTGAGGGTGCGACTTAGGGGGTAAGGCCAATGAGATGTCCCAATATCCTTATGTTCCCTTATATTCCTCCTCTAGCTCTAGATGATAAGTCCTTCATAACTCGTTTCATGATTGTGGAGTTTTGGATGTTTATGTGTCCCATGATTTCCTTGTCTCATAGAGTTACTCTTGTTAACTGATTTCACGTATCAGGAAACTTCTTCCAATTCAAAGTGCCAATGATTGTTAGTCAGTAATATAATCATACTTAATGAGTTGGGGTCGAATCCCACAGGGAGCGGTACGTGTTTGAGAATCAAGAGCAAAGTACGAATATGTTCAAGTCAATCATAGGAATAGATATTTACGAATAAAAAGATAATTCAAATTTAGGGGTGACACAAGTGTCAAATAAGAGGGTGTTGGTTTTAACTAGCAACTACAACAACAACAAATACACGAAAATAGCAATATTGAGATGGGTTCTTGGGATGTGATTGGATTATAAGCTAATACAGAAAATGGGTAATTGCAACTGTTAGTAAATAGTTGTAAATCAGTGAATAAGCTAGACTTTAGTGGGGATAAACTTTCTCTCAAACAATTTACCCAGAATCAAGTTGGTTTCTCTCGAACACCAACAAGCAAACAATCAAGAAAAACCTACACTTTAGTCTATTCAGTCTCTCGAGCTGAATTTGAGGTAAAGGGTTTAGGATTCACTCTCTCGAGCTGAACCCATGACAATGCAATA
Organism: Solanum piurae; assembly: GCA_029582685.1. NCBI lineage: Eukaryota > Viridiplantae > Streptophyta > Magnoliopsida > Solanales > Solanaceae > Solanum > Solanum piurae. The sequence continues at coordinate 11,692 of JAJOOO010001652.1, forward strand.
CTCACAGACCATCAATTCAGTAATCTTGGTTATAAAACCTCTCTCTCGAGTAAGCCAAAAATACGAAGGTAGAATTGAATTTGCAACTACAATCCTTTAAATTGAACCAAAATTACTAAATTAAATCACTTCTAAACAACATTTAAACTAACAATTAGCAATACCCATTAGCTAAATCAACCCATAATCACATAATCACACATAGCTAGACATCATAAAAAGATAGAAATCGTTACCAAATTGTGTTTCCATCAACTGGGTAAGATTAATTTTGTCTTTACAAAGGTCCAAATTGAGGAATGTCAAAGACTCACTTCCAATTTCTCAAAAATGGAAAACTTCAATTCTTCAAAGCTAAGGGAAAATATTGTCTCAATACTCTCAGTTCAAACAAAAAAATTACTCTAATGAATGTTCAGAATAAAATTTGATACTAAACATAATGTTTGGAAATGTATTTATAGTCGCCAAAAATATGCTGCAAAAGACCATTCGGCGCAGTAAGTTGGGATCGCCGATTAGCTCAGCGATCTGCTTTTTGGTCAGTTCGATTGCCTTGTTGCTTTGGCCTTCACCATCTTCAAGTTTTGTAACTTAGGGCGATCCAATCACTGCATCGCGGAACCGTTAGGCGACACACTGACTACTCTTTTCCATCGACAACTTGAGTTTCTCCTTCAGGACTTGGCACACTGGAACTTTAGGGTAGGTAATAGCCACTCGGCGACTCGCCCAATGGATTAGGCGATAAACATGCCTTCTTTTCTTCGTTCTTTTAGCTGCCTTGTTCATTTTTGCTCGTTAGTGTCCATTCTTTGTTCCTCAATCCAAATACCTGGAAATCAAGGATTTTACATCAATTATTGGCACAAAATAAACATTTGAGGACACTAAATCTACCCAAATAAAGCTCCAAATTAGTCCAAATCTTTGACTCATCAAAACCCCCAACTTAAACTTTTGCTTGTCCTCAAGTAAAACTCAAATTAAGCAGTTCAAAAAGGATGTCTCAAATAGTGGTACAGAAGACTCAATCATGAATGCACACAAAAAGACTCAACTTACTCATGCAAGGATTAATTGTGCACTCAAAGATTCTGATTATGACTCAGAATTATCAAAGATTCTCAAGTTCACAATACTTGATTCAAATGCAAGTTCAAACTCAACAAAGGTACTCAAATGCCCTCACATAAAGAATGATTCCATATTCACACACAATGGTTCAACAATTTATAGCTTCGGAATCACTATCAGCACTCACACTCAAAAAGATGAACACAATGCATGATCCCCTCATAGGTTGACCCTTATTTTCTGATCAACAGTTGTTTCAGCTCACTCAAGATAAAAAAGGTCTATTCAAGGCTTGTAACGAGGTTGAGTGTAACGGTATCGTCATTTAGGATCAGTGACTTCTAACCTCATGAAATGCGGTGTGAACAACACTTAATTTCCTTTTCCTCATCATTCTCATTTATGCTCATAGGTCACCCCATTATTTACTTTCCATGGAATATCGGACACCCCATTTTCTTTGTACTTTCACAATTTATTTCAAACTTTTTCATTCTTTTTCTTTTTCATTTTTCTCTTCTCTTTTTTTTTTGTATGGAGGGCCTACATCTTCTTCACAGCCATGGGTAGAAGAGACTTTTTTGCACTTCTTGATTTACCTTCTCTTTTCACCACACCCCAAACTTAGGCTTTTGGCCTATGTTGGCTATTCACACAAACCTCAAACCATGAGGATTAAGGGTGAAGGGATAAAGAAAGATCATAATTTCATCAAGTTTCTTCCGAGGAAAGGATAAGGATCAAAAGGTGCTCAAGCAAAGTTCACACACTCATAAGGTAGGCCACAAAGAGGTATAATGTCAAATTGTTTCACACTCTTTAAAGTTGCCTAAGATCATTTCAAGAGATTGCATCACTTAGTCAACCGGACCAATGGGGCAAATTCTAGGTGCCATCACACATGGTTCACGGTAAGCTCATAACACAAGACATTGACACCAATGTCAAACAAGACTCCATACTTTCCCTAGTGTGCAATGTTCATCACAAGAGACTCAATTTGATAATTGGCTAGCACAACGAGATGAAAAAAGTTCACATATTGCCTATGCAACTTTATTTAGCCTCATCGTAGCCGCACATTCATTTTTGTTTGATTATGAGCACTATTCAAGTCATCGGGATTGATCAAGCCCGATACTCAAATTTGCAAGAGAACAATCACATTCCAACACAAACAAGATGTGGCACATTTTTTTTTGAAAGGGTCCAAAAATCATTTACAATTAAAATAAGGAGCCGCAAGCTCAATCATCCCCAAGAACAATACCAAAACACAATTAATAGCTCAAAAACCCAAATATATAGACAGAACAATAATCACAAAATAGCTTAGCCCAGCACAAACAAAAGCTATTTTTCCTCAAATGCAAGAAATAAAATATCCAACAGTCAATAAAAATATGACAGAGAGGGAGGTAAAAAGGTAATCGTGTCTAAAAAGTCGCTCCATCTTTCGAGGCATCAGTGCCCGGAGTCACCTCAGAAGTAGTGGATCCACTAGGAGCTGCCATAGACATCTCTAACATAGATGTCTGGATCACCGACTGTACAATCGTCTCCTTTACATCTGTAAATTCTCCATATATGCTCTCCTCCCTTATCTCTATCTGCTCCACATCGATCTCTGCCTCTGACTCATCAGCTGCTATGGCATCCCTATGTACCTCTCTGATGGTAGCCGATGAAATCTCAGAAGTCTCTGGGGCATCAACATCATCATCAGCCTCTAGTAGTGAAGTGAAGTCAGTAGACTTTAGGTAGTTCAAGTGTTTCCTCAGATCAGCAACTTTGGCTTTCAAAGTCGTAACCTCGGAGGTCTCCCCTGTCTGCTCTCACAAGCCTCAAATCTCTCAGTGAGAGTGTCAATGGAAGTCTGGAGGGGGTTAAGTGTAGCGAAAATGGCAGCCTCAATCATCTATGACACAACATCCTCCAATCTGGTAGCTCCCACATCGGTCAAATGTGCCAGATGACCCATTTTCAGGATCATAGCTTGAGTGATCCTGGTGGGCTGGACAGCGGTAGAGGCACCCAAAGCCTATGAATAAGTAGAATTCGAAGCAGATGTACCTGAAGGCCCAGAGGTCGGAGTAGGCAAAGATGCCTCTGCAGGTATAGAATCGACATCCATCTCTAGAGAAGTATCTATCAGAGCTGCTGTCCTCCTGTCAGCCTCCTCTTGTGTGTACATGGCTTCAATATGCCGGATGTTAGTGGAGGAAGAAGGGGTAACCTCAATATCTCTCGTATCATCCCGGGGAACTCCAGCACACCGGCACAAATCTCTGATCAAGACCAATAATGACAAGGAGGTTTGACTCTGCTTGACCCTCATGGCCATATCTTGCTATATAATGAGTCCTAGGTTAATGCCCCTTTGGGATATGATCGACCCAAGGTAGGCCGTCTTAGGGTGGCGTAGGATGGACTCATTCTGGAATGGCATGATGGTGCTGCTAATGAAGCGAAGCCAGAACCGAGCAGCAATATTCAGATCCCTCTTCTCTATGGGGACCCCTACCTCGATCCACCTAGGGATGGTATCATAAATCAATGGAGCAAGGTAGCCCTTCAAGTCATCCAAGGACTGAGTAGTAGGCAAACCCTTATATGCCATTGTAGCTCCGATACCCCTGCCAAGTACAGTATTAATGTACTCGCTACTGCACCCAACTTCTGTGCTCCAGACCATGATCGACTTAACCTGTCTGAACTCAGTGGCCTTCTTCTTACTTTTAGGAACCAATTCTCGATACGCTGTGTAGAATGCTCGGACCAATGAAGGAATATAAAGGCCCCGAGGTCTAGTGAACTACTCCAAGCGGTGAAAATAAAGAGTGTCCCTTACTCAGGAGTATTTGCCCTCAAGGTCTTCTGTAGATAAAACTTCCTCCTTGAGGATAGTCCGCTGCCCATCAACTTTTAATCTATTTTGGAGTTGGGGAGGAGGAGCTACTGGTGGCACTGGAGCCACAGGAGGTGCCCGAGCGGGCACTAAATCTGTTGGGGTGGAAACTGGAAGGACTCTAGCTGAGTCAGGGCGAGATCTAGCACGGATCTCAGCCCGTCGGGACTGTAAGGGCTGGTCATCCTCCTGCTTAGAGAATGTTGTGTGGAGACACTCAGTATCAGAGTTGTGCTCCAAAGCCTCAGATACTGGCATTTTTCCTTTGCCATTGCCTCCCTTTGGAGGCTCTTTCCTTCCATTTTTGGGAGGGTTTGCTCCCCCTTCACTGATCATAATACCTCATGCTCTTTTGTGGGGTGGCATGTCAAGGTTAGTCCTGGCCATATCTTCAAAAACATTAAAAAGCGTTAGAAACAATTTAAGCAAAAACATAGAAATATAGTTGCAGACAGACTTGTCGAAAAGAACGGCGAGTCGCCGAATATTTTTGGTGATCTAGATTGGGTTCGCCAAAAGGATTGGCTTAAAAATTCCAGAAAACTTAGGCATGTCGGCGATGGGAGGGCCCCTTCGGTGAATCGCCCTCAGCATTCAGCGAAACAGGACTAGCCCACCGAAAGTTATAGTGCTTTTAGGGATTAGGGTCGTAGACAAAGGGCAATAAAGAAGGACTTTTGGCGAGTCGTCGAGTGCACTCAGGCTTCTCGCCAAAAGCTACAGAACCAAACTTCACTTTTAGCACGAAATTAATAGCAATAAGGGGAACTTCGGTGAACCACTGAGTAGTTCGACGAGCTCGACCCAGCTCGCCAGACGACCCAACGGACCTACTTTTAACCCAACAGCTCAAACTCAACCCCGCAGCCCCCGAAAACAAAATCAAAACATGCACCCATCAAATTAAACTAAGACCCATTACACCCATGCCCTCGGGATACTCAGGCTTCTCCTGGTTTTGCCAAATTTGGCCATTTGATGACTTTTACCCTTAAGAATAACGTCAAATGCTCTATCATTAGGAAAATTATGTCATTTGGCACAAATGCTGGTTACTTAGACATCACCTGACTAGACCCAACAACATGCAAGCGCAACCCCACTGTTTTAATCACTTTTAAGGCACAAAAAACTCAAGAATTCAACATTATAGACATTACGGGCAAGGTATTCAAATTAAAACAAGCACACACCTATACAATTATTATCAAAGAGGCCCAGCATACATAACTAAGATAAAAATCAATGTATAAGAGTTCAAAATCGCTAAAAATGGATTCGGGGTTTGGAAAACAAACCTTAGATGCCGAATAAATACTTTGAAATGCTAGGCAGCAAAGTAATCCAACTCCGAACACAAATTCGACAACTAAAATGATGTAGAAATGCAAAAATATAGAATACTATTGTGCGGGTCTGAGTTTGGGAAGTTCAAAACAAAGGGAAAGTGAAAGAGTTTGAAAGTTTAAACCTTTAGACTTAAAAACCATCCAGTTCTCTCCCATTCGGTGACATAAGTTTTACTCGCGGACCCACTTGGAGACACGTCGAGTGGGAACTTACCTCGCCGAGTCTTACAAACTCCAATTTCAAAATGTCTCGAGTCCAACAATGGTCTAAGTCAGGCTCGCCGACCTCTTCGTCGATGCGCCGATTGGCCTTTTAGCTCGCCAACCTGATTTTTAAACACCTTCCACACCTTGACCTGCATAATCAACACACCATTATTTTAAACTTAAACAGAAAGCAAATAAAAACTTGGGTTGCCTCCCAAGCAGCGCCTTATTTAATGTCGCGGCATGATGCAAGTCCGCACTCAAACCTCATTCTTGGGGTTGGCCATAGTATCATTAGGCAACCCCCTTGCTGTCTTGGGTTTAGATGAGATGATATATGACCCATTTGGGTCTCCAACTGCTTGAGCGATACTTAATGGGAGGTGACAATCTGGCTAAGGGTCGACACATCTTATTTCATTTCTTTTAAAAACTTGTCTGACCCCTCAACTTTGTTGAGGATATGAGAAAGCATATCCTCTGACAGACCTCCCTCGAAATCCTTTGGCTTTTTGTGCTCATGGGGAGGAACATATATTTCCTTCTCCCCGTTTCTCTCTTTCCAAGTGGGGTTACGGTCCCTCCACTCTCGATCACGATCCTTCCAACTTTCATCCTTGTTCCAACCTTGGTTACCACCCTTCCTTGGGTGGTTTGAACGATAACCACCACATTGGTTGGCTAGGAAATTAACCTCTTCATTGTACAAAGCTTCGAACTTGGCTTCTTCGGGATTCACACACCCAACACTCATGGCATTGACACTCTGAGCACCAGCTCCCATGACATTTTTAGACAAAATGTCTAGTTGTGTCATGATCTTGGCCATGTTCTGGTCCCTTTCTTGGTCTTTCTCCATATGCTCCTTGGTCAATTTGAATGTGAGAGGAGAGACCTGATCTTCACGGGTGTACCATGCCTGGTTGATTGTGGTCATGCCATCTAAGAGCTGAGTCGCTATCACATAAGGTTGCTGCATCAAACCTCCAAGAGAAAGTTGGTCAGCAACACCCTTGTTTACTGAGTCAAGGCTCCGGTAAAAATATTAAAGCAACACATTGTCAGGCAAGCCATGAGCTGGGCATTGCAGCACTAACTTCTTGAATCACAGCCAAGTTTCATGAATTGGCTCGCCTTCTAGACGCTTGAAGCTCTGAATGTTGTCCCGAAGAGTTATCATCTTCAAATGAGGGAAAAATCGCACTAGAAATGCGGTGACCAACTCTTCCCATGAAGTGATTGATTCACGTGGAAATTCAGCCAACCACTAACATGCTTCTCATATCAAAGAGAATGGGAACTATCTTAGCCAGATCGACTCTTGGGATATATTCTTGAAAGAGAATAGTCTGCAAACATCCGCGAAGTTTCTATTATACTCATGGGGATCCTCATGAGCCAAACCACCGAACAGCCCCTTCAATTGCAAGAGCTGAAGTATAGTGCTAGTAATATGGAACACTATGTTCCCTTCAACAGGTGGCAAGTGAATGGCACCAATTCCACCCATAAGATGGGGGTCATGAGCATTAGGCTCGTTGACATTGTTGAAGTTGCTGATGTCATCTTGGTGGCCTACTTGGCTACCATTACTTCTGTTCAAACTCATACTTCCTATTTCAAAACACAAACAAGCAAAACAAAACTTAAATTAAGTAAGTTCAACTATAATTAACAAGAACAAAATTCAACGTAACTAAAGATTATCAACCAACACCACTCCCCGGCAACAGCGCCATTTTGATTTCAAGTATCAGGACACTTCTTCCAATTCTATGTGCCAACGATCGTTTGTCAGTAATATAACTCAACTAAATCAGTTGGGGTCTAATCCCACAGGGAGAGGTACATGTTTGAAAATCAACAGCAAAGTATGAATATGTTCAAGTCAATCATAGGAATAAATATTTACGAATAAAAACATAATTCAAATTTAGGAGTGACAGAAGTGTCAAATAAGGGGGTTTTGGTTTTAACTATTAGCTAAAACAACAGCAAATACATGAAAATAACAATATTGAGACGGGTTCTTAGGATGTGATTGGATTATAAGCTAATATAGACAGATGGGTAATTCCAATTGTTAATAAATAGCTTTAAATCAGTGAATAAGCTAGACTTTAGTGGGGATAAACTTTCTCTCGAACAATTTACCCCGAATCAAGTTGGTTTCTCTCAAACACCAATAAGCAAGCAATTAAGAATAGACTAAGCTTTAGTCGATTCACTCTCTCTAGTTGAATGTGTGGAAATGGTTTAGGAGTCACTATCTCGGGCTGAACACATGACAACACAATACTCACAGACCATCAATTCAGTAATCTTGGTTTTAAAACCTCCCTCTCGAGAAAGCCAAAAACACGAAGGTAGAATTGCATTTGCAACTACAACCCCTTAAATTCAACCACAATTACTGAATTAAATCACTTCGAAACAGCATTTAAACTAAAAATTAGCAATACCCCATAAGCTAAATCAACCCATAATCACACCCCAAGAATTGAGGTTTTAGCTAGACATCATAAAAAGATAGAAATCATTACCAAATTGTGTTTCCATCAATTGGGTAAGACTAATTTTGTCTTTACAAAGGTCCAAATTAAATAAGCTCAAAAACCCACTTCCAATTTCTCAAATATGGAAAACTTCAATTCTTCAAAGCTAAGGGAAAATATTGTCTCAATACTCTTAGTTCAAACTCAAAAATTACTCTAATGAATGTTCAGAATAAAATTTGATACTAAACATAATGTTTGAAAATATATTTATAGTCGCCAAAAAATATGTTGCAAAGCACCATTTGGCATAGTAAGTCGGGATCGCTGATCAGCTCGACGATCCCCCTTTGGTCAGTTTCATCGCCTTTTTGCTTTGGCCTTCAGCATCTTCAAGTTCTGTACCTTTGGGCGATCCAATCACCGCATCGCAGAACTATTCGGCGACACGACAACTTCTCCTTTCTATCGCAAACTTGATTTTCTTCTTCAGGACTTGGCACACTGGAACTGAAGGCGATCAACATGCCTTCTTTTCTTCGTTCTTTCAGCTGCCTTGTTTCTTTTTGCTCGTTAGTTTCCATTCTTTGTTCCTCAATCTAAATACCTAGAAATCAAGGATTTTACATCAGTTATTGGCATAAAATAAGCATTTGAGGACACTAAATCTATCAAAATAAAGCCCAAAATGAGTCCAAATCTTGTACTCATCATTAACCTTAGTAAAGTTTAGATGCATGGTCATTAGACCTCTATTGTTTTTAGAACTCAGTAAGGTTATAATGAGTCTTGGTAATGCTTTGGGTTTGTTTGAAAGGAGTAGTATTTGAGGTTTTAGAAAAAGGGGCTTACTCCCAAGGGAGAGATCATGTGCTTAGATAGAAAAATTAATTGACAGTCCCGATATCCTCATCCCTTCCTCCTATTCTTATTCTAGCTTGAGACCAAGAGTTTCATTTTTTTTGGGCTTGTTTTATGTCTTGGAGTCATGTGTGTTTTAGAAAATTTCCATGACCTCCTTATGTTATGCATGTTTTGAAAGATTCTTATTTTGTATAAAATGGGTTTTTCATGATTTACATGTTCCTCATGTTGTTTTGCATCTTAGTATGGTGATGGCATATTTGACTTCATGAGATGATTTGATGAACATGCTTTGTTATGGTTTTGATTAAATGGCATATTGGCTCCATAATGTTTTGTTGACCTTAATTTTAGTTGGGAAAGATAGTTCCTCCTATGATTATGTGATTGATGATGTTTAGAAGTGTTTGTATAGGCTCAATCCCAATAGGGAGATGGTGTGCCTAGCTAACATTGTTGTTATGTGCTTATGTGTTGCCATGACTTCTTTGAATAATGCATGTTCATGAAAACTTGTGTTTTGAAAGAAAATGAGTTCAAGTAAAAAAAAATTCCTCATGTTATAGAGCTTTGAAAAAGAGTTGCCTATTGTAATTCATGACAAGAATATATGAACATGCTTTAATTAGGAGTTGAGAAATTCCTCCTTGAACATGACAAGTTATGAGAATCTCATGCATAAATGGGTTGTTAGATGTAGTTCATACTTCCTTGTGTTGCATTGAGTATGTTAAGATGGAGTTGATGTTTCCTCCTAGTTTTGTGCATTGTTTATGATGTTGCATGCATAATGGTCTGCTAGTCTTAAGTCGTTAATCCCTTAAAGTGTTTAAAGTGTCATTCGAGGACGAATGTTCCTAAGCGGGGGATAATGTAATGACCCAAAAAACTAGTAGGTGAAACTAGAGCCTAACGAGTTTGTTTTTGAGTTTGATATGGGGTTATGAGTTGTAAAGTGTTATCCCAAGCTTAGATCGAGGAGTTTAGGGGTTAAATTTCAAGGTACGACCCCCCCAAGGACTAATCAAGGGTCCTTGAGAGGGATCATAAAGCCTAACCGCCAAAGTTTCCAAAAAAAACCAAAAGTTGTCAAAAAGTTGGGGACCTACGTATTGGACCTACTCCCCGTAGGTCCATCCACTCCCCTTGGATGGCTTCTGAAGGTCAAGGCCCCAAGTTACATATTGCAGACCCAAACCACAGGAAGCCAGTACGGATCATGGACCCACCCACGATTTGTGGGTGGGGTTTCGTGACTCACACCTGTAAGTCTGTCCAAGGCTCTGCCAAGTGAGGGGTGATTTGGTAAATTGCTAATTAATTAGTTAGGGGTTTTGGACGGTTATTATTGACTAATTAAAGTGTTTTAACGCTTTTAAAGGTATTAAACTCCTTTTTCAGTTCATTATTCCAAATTACAAAATTAGAAACTACCCACCTCTCCAAATGTTCTCTCTCTAGAAACCACCATTGGAGAAGAAGGATTCAAGCTTTCAAGCTCAATATCTCACCTTTATCACTCAATTTTCGTGGAGTTTCTTCCATAAAGGTATGGTAGTCTTCATCCTTGATTAAGTTCCATTCAAGGAGCCCTCTCAAAAGATTATTTCAAGTTTTAAAAATCCCCCAAATAGCTAGGGTTTCAACTCAACCCCATGGATTCCTTTCAAAGTTTCTTTTAAAGGTTGAATTATATTTTTTTATGAATGTATTACTGATTTTATATGATTTCAACTTGAATTCCTCAAGAGTGCATGAGTTTCCCCGATCCTACCTATGGTGTTTCTTTACATTATGAATGTTGTTGCAAGTTGGTCAAATTGATTGGATGTGAGTTGATCATGATGTAATTGTATGATTTAAGTATGATTCTACATGCATACCTGATTAACCTAATATTCTAAGGTAAATTTATGTGGCCTAGGGCTATGTCATGAAAGAGGAAAATTGAGGGTTTAGATGTGACCTTCTAAAATTGATGAACTTCCTGATGAATTGCCTTATATTAGATCACCTAGACATGAATTGCTTATAAGTAAATCTTGTAGATGTGCGCTAAATTGATTATGGCTTACATGATGAATTATGGTTGAAGTAGTATTGAGATTTAGTCTACTTGATGATATATTACTATAATTGAGTAGGAATGAAGCATGTGGTTAGTTTACCTTGAGAATTAGGTTTACATGATGACCATGTGGAGTATTGCTTGAGAGTAAGGCTTGTGATATGAAGATGACTCCTAGGGCTTTAAGGGTAAAAGCTAACATGAATAAACGAAGGGTGTTAAGGCTTTAACAAGGAAGATATTATGTATGTTGAATTCTATATGGCATTATTGTGAAAAGACTTCACCCACATGACCTATAATGTGATCACATGAGTTTATGCATGAAGTAAATGATCTACTTGAGTCATGATTCTATCTATGTCTAATATAATGAATGCTAGATGTGGTGACTTAACATGATCTATGATCCTTGAATGTAAGATATAAGGGGTATGTATGATTATGGTATTATATGCATGTTATATGAACACTTTGAAAGTAAACTGTCTATGATGATAATGTTGTTATTGTGTCATTGAAAGGACAATCACACACATACACACCATGCATGAATATGACTATGATGTGACTAAGGTGTTGCTTGTGGTTCATGGCCCTTGAAGGGAAAATTAATGAGGGCTTGTACATCTTTATGAGAATTGTTTATAAGTGATGAGTCCACAAATTGGAGTCATTTAGGGCTATATTTTAATATAAATTGTGTCCTAAAATTCTTATTTTATCTCAATATTTGATGAAAACCCTTAAGTTTCAGGTATTTGATGTTTGAAGGAAAGCATGGACAGTACGTCACAAAAAGGAATGAAAAGGCTGAAAAGAATGAAGAAATGAAGGCCTAAGGATCACCGAGTCCGCTTGGCAAGTCGCCGAAGAGTCTTACTACGCCTTTTGTTCCAGTGTGCTGAGCCTTGAAGGAAAGGATTAAGTCGGCGGAAAAAGGAGCAGTCAACGCATCACCGATAAGTTCAGTGAAGCATTACCATGTCGCTCAATGACCCAGAGCATGACGATGTTGAAGGCTGGTGCAAGAAGGCGATGAACTACACTAAAAGAAGATTGTCGAGTTGATCGGTGATTCCGACTAACGACGCCGAATGATCCGCTGCAACACAAATCTGTCAAAATTATAAATACTAGTTAGAGTTGTAGTTTTAAGTGTCGGACAATTAATACAATTCTCATATGGAATAGTACTTTTGATATTTTTGCTCTAAGTTTGAGAGGGTTTTGAAGAACTTGAAGATTCAAAGGGTTTCATCTTCAAGAATTTTGGTTTGGGTCTCTTAGATTCTTCATTCTTGACTTGTTTTGAGACTTAAATCGTCATACCCATTTGAATTCAAACTCATTTGGGTATAAATTTCTATCTCTTTAGCATGTCTAGCTAAAACCCTAATTCTTGGGGTGTGATTTTGTGAATATGGGTTAGATTAGTTATTGGGTCTTACTTGTTGATGGTTTATTTGTTGTTTTGATGTGATTTCATTTAGTAGTTGTGGTGGAACTTAATGAAATTTTAGTTGCAAATACGATTTCACCTTTGTGTTTTCGACTTGCTCAAGAGAGGACGTAAAACTAAGACTACTAAATTGATGGCCAATGCGAGTGGGTCGATATGAGGTTTAGCTCGAGAGGGTGAACCCTAGTCCCATGTCCACACACTCAGCTCGAGAGAGTGAGTGCGTTATGGCAGAGGATGTTCTTCATGCGGCAAGTGGGTGTCTGAGAGGAACCCGCTTGAAACGGGGTAAGTTGCTCTAGAAAGAGCTTATCCCCTTTAAAGTCTAGCCTAGTCATAAATATTCAATGAATTTACTACCAAAAGCATGTACCCAATGATTTAGTCTATCCCGTATTCCTATCACATCCCAAGAATCCCGTCTCTATATTAGTATCTTTCTTTGCTTTCACTGTTTTTGTTGTTATTGCTCACTTGTTACAGAACCCCCATTGTTAATTTATACTTTTTTGTCACCCCTTACATTTACCATGTTTATTTTCGATAATGTTTTTACGTATGACTAATTAGAACTTGGGACTCAACCCCACTCCCTTGGGACTCAACCCCAACCCTTGGTTGGGTTATTATTCTATTGTACGATTGTAGACACTTGCATTGGAAGTTGTGTCTTGATTACGCAAACATCAAAATGGCACCACTATCGGGGAGTGGTGTAACTTGAGAATTTTTAGTTTAGTAAAAAATTTGTTCTTCCTAGTTGTAGTTTGCTTACTTAAATTTCAGTTTTGTTTCTATTGTGTGTGTTGAAAACATAAAGCATGAGTGTCAATGGTAGCAACGGCAGCCAGGTGGGCCACCAAGACGACATCGGAAATCCCAACGATGGCCAAGAGTCCAACATTAATGGCCCCAATCTCATGGGAGGTATTGGGGTCATCCTTTTACCTCCAGTCGAGGGAAATATAGTGTTCCACATAACAAGCACTATGTTGCAACTCTTGTAACTAAAGGGACCTTTAAGTGGATTGGCTCATGAGGATCCTCGTGAACATCATCAAAACTTCATGGACGTGTGCGGACCATTCTTTTTCAAGAACATCTCTCAGGAGTGAGTTCGGTTAAGGCTATTCCCTTTCTAATTGATGGGAGAGACATGCAAGTGGTTGGTGGATTTGCCACGCAAATCCATCACTTCTTGGGAGGAGTTGGTAACCGCATTTAACGTGTGATTTTTCCCTCCATCGAAGATGATGACTCTTCGGGATAGCATCCAAACTTTAAGCATTTGGAGGGCGAGCCAATCCATGAGACTTGGCTGCAATTTTAAAAGATGGTTCTACAATGCGTGACTCATGGTCTTCCCCATAATGTCTCGCAACAGTACTTTTACCGAAGCCTGGATTCGGTAAATAAAGGTGTCGCTAATCAACTTTAACCTGGTGGCCTGATGCAGCAATCGTATGCCTTGGATGGCAATATGACCATAAATAGGGCATGGTACACTCGTGAAGACCAAGTCTCTCCTCTCACATTCAAGCTATCCAAAGAGCAGATGGAAAAAGATAATGAGAGAGACCAAAACATGGCCAAGATCATGACACAACTTGACATTTTACCTAAAAAATTAATGGGAGTTGGTGCCCGTGGTGCCAACGCTGTGGGGGCCGGGTGTACAAATCCTGAAGACGTGAAATTTGAAGCCTTGTATAATGAGGAAGTTAATTTCCTAGCCAACCAAGGTGGTGGTTATCATTAAAACTACCCAAGGCAGAGTGGTAATCAAAGTTGGACTAGAGATGAAGGATGGAAGGATCGTGAATAGAGAGACCGAAATTATTATTGGAAGGATGGGGAGAAGGACAGGTATGTGCCTCCCTGCGAGTGCCAAAAGCCAAAGGATTTGGAGTGTGGTAGGTCTGAGGATATGTTTTCTCGTATCCTCAAAAAGGTTGAAGGGTCAGACAAGATCTTGAAAGAGATGAAAGAGGATGTGACGACCTTTATCTAAACCGTTACCTCCCATTCAATATCAATCAAGTAGCTGGAGACCCAAATGGGTCAGATGTCGTCTCACATAAATCCGATACAAAAAGAGGGTTTGCCTAGTGACACTATGGTCAACCCCAAAAATGTGGTTTGTAGGTGGACTTACGTCGTGCCAGGATGTTAACTAAGGCGTGGTTTGTGAGGCAACCCAAAACCATTTATTGCTTTATTTTTCTTTGATAAAATAATGTTGTGTTGATTGTGCAGATGGAAGTGTGGAGAGTGAGCGAAAAGTGCAGTTTAGCGAGTTACAGGTCCATTCAATAAATCGCCGAAGGGTTAGGTGACCTCGAACCATACCGCCATTAGACTCAAGACAACTTTACATTGGAGTCTGTAAAACTCGGTGACGTTAGAAAATTAATAGCGAATCACCGATCATATCGGAGATCTCGCCAGATACCGTCATTTTGATCCCCACATAAACTGGGGATTCTTTAAAACTCAGAGAGGAAGGTGATTGCTCGGTGTGACGCCGAATGGTTCGGCGCTCACAACTAATGTCGCCGAGTGGGCAAGAACTGGACAGTTTATTAAGCCAAAAGTTTAAAAGTTCCAATCTCCTATGCTCTCCCTCAGTTTCAAACATTGCAAACTCGCACCTAGTTTTATTCTCAATATCATTGCATCTCTACTGTGTTGTGGTTAGTAAATTGTTCTTGGATATGGATTGGGTTGTTGCATAGCATCTCAGTAGCGTCTTAATCAGCACTCAAGGTTAGTGTCCCGAACCCCATAACTATCTTGTCAAAATTGTACTCATTTGCAAATATGTGATCTTGTCGAAATCTGTTGAACCTCCCTGATTGGGTTTAATTGTTTATGTGTTGATTTTCCTTTGATAACCTCACCTTTAGTACCTAAACTGTAAAATATTGTTTTCCAATGCATCGAGAGGAGTTAATATGTGATGACTGGTATTCGTAAGTTATGGGTCTTGGTCGAATTTGTGCTTGCTTAAAATTGCATTTTTGGGGGTTGCGAGGCTGATTTTGAGAAGTTGGGTCAAAAGTAGGCACGTTGGGTATTCGGCGAGCTGTGATGAGATCGCCGAACTATTCCGCGGTTCACCTAATTACCTTATCTCACCCTTATTATCATGCTTTATTTGGTGTGGCGTCGGTAAATTTCGACGAGAAGTATGAGGTCGCCAAAAGCACTCGACGACCCGCCGAAAGTCTTCTCATTCATCCTTTCTCTGCACCCTTAACTCATTCTGCACTGTGACCTTCGGCGGATTGTCTGTGGCTTGCCGAATGTATTCGGTGGCACGCCGAATGGACTATCTAGTCTTTGTGCAGCTGAATGTCTTTGTTTTCGTTGTCAAATATGTTCTAACATTATCTCAAGACTTTGCAGACATGGCCAAACCAAAAGTTGCATGAAGAAACATGTTGTCCAGACACATACGAGCACAAAAGTGCAGAAGAACTACAAGGAGCAAGAACAAGACAACCAGTTCGAGGAGGAGGATGCCCATCGATCCTAATGTCCATTTGTGTGCTCGAGGGTTCAACAATGCGATATACGCCTTTGTGGTAGCTCACGACGTCGAATGATCTGTTGCAGCACAAATCTGTGCAAACTATAAATATTAGTTAGAGTTGTAGTTTTAAGTGTCGAACAATTATATAATTCTCATATAGAATAGTACTTTTGATATTTTTGATCTAAGTTTGAGAGGGTTTTGAAGAACTTGAAAATTAAAAGGGTTTCATCTCCAAGAATTTGGGTATAGGTCTCTTGGACTCTTCACTCTTGACTTGTTTTGAGACTTAAATCGGCATACCCATTTGAATGCAAACTCATTTTGGTATAAATTAATATCTCTTTAGCATGTCTAGCTAAAACCCCAATTCTTGGGCTGTGATTTTGTGAATATGGGTTAGATTGATTATTGGGTCTTGCTTGTTGGTGGTTTATTTGTTGTTTTGATGTGATTTCGTTTAGTAGTTGTGGTGGAACTTAATGAAATTGTAGTTGCAAATACGATTTCACCTTTGTGTTTTTGACCTCCTCGAGAGAGAGGACGTAAAAATAAGACTACTAAGTTGATGGCCAGTGCGAGTAGGTCGATATGAGGTTTAGCTCAAGACAGTGAACCCTAGTCCCATGTCCACACACTCAGATCGAGAGAGTGAGTATGTTAAGGCAGAGGATGTTCTTCATGCGGCAAGTGGATGTCTGAGAGTAACCCGCTTGAAACGGGGTAAGTTGCTCGAGAGAGAGAGCTTATCCCCTTTAAAGTCTTGCCTAGTCACAAATATTCAATGAATTTACTACAAAAATCATCTACCCAATGATTTAGTCTATCCCGTATTCCTATCACATCCCAAGAATCCCGTCTCAATATTAGTATTTTACTTTGCTTTCAGTGCTTTTGTTGTTATTGCTCACTTGTTGCAAAAACCCCATTGTTAATTGACACTTTTGTGTCACCCCTTACATTTACCATGTTTATTTTCGATAATGTTTTCAGCTATGACTAATTAGAACTTAATAATATTTTTCAATTAATTTTCAAGCCCACTCCCTTGGGACTCGACCCCAAACCTTAGTTGGGTTATTATGCTATTGTACGATCGTAGACACTTGCATTGGAAGTTGTGTCTTGATTACGCAAACATCAAAAAGCTTATGATTCACTTAGAAAGTGAAGATCTTATGATTATTGTGTAATTGTGGTATTGTTGAAAGCTACTTTTCCCCATACCCTTACACTTCATTCTGCATGAACTATTATGACTATGGTAATCTTGTTGTGTTGAATGAAAGGCTATTCTCACGAACACACTATTAATACGATGTGAAAGGTTTACTCATATATTGATGATTCTAAGGCTGAAAAGACATTCTCACCTAACGAATCTATGAGCTATTATGATGTTATGTTGGTTTGAGTTCCTAGTGCATTCTTTCATGAACATAAATTTAAGTAAGAACTTAATATGACTTTTAAAGGAATTATTCTTAGCACCAAGAGTATATGAAAGTCAGATGGAAGCTTTTACGCTAGAAAGTTTGGCTACCCAATGTAAGTTATGTCATGAGATGGAAACCTTTTACGTTATTAGTCATGGTTTCTACTAGCAATCTCCTTATCACATAACTATGTGCCCACATAGGTATATAGCTAGTGGATCCACCTAAAAGCTATTATTTACATTCTACCTTAGGTAGGTAGGACACCTCTTTTCAATGTGGGGGTAGAACATCAGATTCAATGTAGCTCACATGGTCTATGTCGGTTAAGGCTATTTCCCTATATGATAAGAATATGAATTATGATAAGAACATGAGTATTTCGTATGGTTCCTCAAAAGGTTCTACTTAGTGTGAATGGGGGTATGGGACTTCATTGATGTATTGCACAAGTAAACTTTGAGAGTGGCCATGGTATGTCTCTCTTATGATATGATGATTATTAGTTAAATGTATGCTTTATATGAATTATGAACATGAACTATACTTATCACTTCCTAATGAGATTTACTTAGTGTGAGTGGGGGCGTATGGGACTTCACTTATACATTGCACAATTAGACTTATAATGGGGTTATGGTGTGATTTCCTTATGCTGTGAAGATATATGAACTTATGTTATGCACGATCATGGTGGCCTAGAAGTTATACTTAGTGTAGATAGGATTATGGGATCCTATCTATGCATCGTACAAGTATGGCTTAGGATTGCCTATGTGATAGTTCTATTACGATTATATGATCTTAATATGTAATTATGCATGTCAACTATGTCTTGTGAAGATTGGGGTATGCATTATGTTGTGTTGGAGACTATGCTTGTGATTATGATGATATCCTTTATGTTATGATAAATTGTGCATGGTTTGTCTTATAAGTTTCATTCTCCAACTATTTCAAAGATGATGTTCAAAAGTGGCATATAGCATGGTTTCAAATAAAATGTCCCTTTGATGCATGTTTTAAGGATTTTTATGCATGGATTCCATACTTCGTACATTTTTTGATAACCCATATTTCTACATTTTCGATAAGTGTAGGGTTTGGAGATGTCAGATTCTACTATCGTGGCTATGACCTTAGTATATCAAGAAGAAGAAGATTGGTGAGTCCTCATAGTGTTCGAGGACTTGAACATATGTCGTTTATGTATTTCTTTTATGTTGTAGACTTTTTATAAGGGTCGTGTCTGTAAGATTGTATTCAAAAGTTTTTAATTCAAATTTTATAGATGGTTTGAGACATAGTGTTGTAGACTATCTCTCATTTTATAAACGTCTTCGATTGTAAAAGAAAAGTTATAAATTTTCTGCATTTTTCCCTATGTTCTTATGTCATGATGTGCTAAGGGCTTGTATGAGACCCCTTCAGGGTCAAGTACGCCGTTTTACGTCTAGGGGGTACCACTGGGTAGTGACATGTGTTTGGATCATGGTCCGGTAGTCATGCATGAATCCGGTAGCACGGTCAAACACAACATTTATATCATCACTATTGCATTTGACCTTCTTGCCTCTTACATCACAGACTCCACTGGTTTGAAGGTACTAGCCTTCTTCTTCCCCTGAGGCACCAAATCACCGTAGGCAACATAGAACTTTTGGACCCAGGTAGGAATGTATGGGCCATGGGGCCTGGTGAAGACCTTGAATCTGTGGAATCAGAGAGTGTCCCATGCTTCTGGATGCCTGTCTACTACACCATCGGTGGACAATCTCTTTTCCTCCAAGATGGTCCTCAGGCCCTTGGCCTTTAACCGATTGAGTGATCGGAGAGGAGGACCCATTACTGGTGGTGTCGGGAACACCATCTGTGTTGGAGTTGGAGAAGGGGGAGTTCGAGACACTAGGACCCTAGATGGATCATGAGTACCCTTGGAGCGAAGCTCTGCTCTCTGGGCTTGCAGCAATTGGTCATTCTGAGGCTCAGAGAACGAAGCCTGAGAATCTTGGGACTTTCCATCATTGTCGGAGTTGTACTTCGGTGTCTCAGCTATGGGCGCTTTGCCCTTTCCTTTGCCTGCTTTCGGAGGTAGCTTTTTGCCCTTAGTATTGGAAGCAGTTTCTTCATCATTGATGACTACTACACGTGCCCACTTTCGGGGCGGCATGTCACTATTATTTAAATTGGTTCTAGTCATACCTACAAAACAACAGAGAAACACTTAGAAAAATATCCAGAAAAATGGTGCAGAAAGACTCGCCGAACTGTTTGGCGAGTCGCCGAGATACTGTGGCGAGCCATATAGGGATCGCTGAAAGTACAAGAACAAAAAATTTCAAACATTCAAGACCGGTCGGTGATGTTTAAGGCCATTTAGTGAATCACCGACATCAATCGGCGAGTTAGAGGTAGCTCGCCGAAAGTTACGGTGTATTTTAGGGGTTAGAGGCGCAGAAGGGCGATCAAGAAGACCTCTAGGCGAGTCATCGAGTAAACTCGGAGAGCTCAGTCATCTCGCTGAAAGTTACAAAACAAACTCAATCAATTTTAGAAATTAAAGGCGATCGTGGGGGACTTTGGCGAACCGCCGAACCATTTGGCGAGCCAGACTTGGCTCGCCAAATGGCACTTCGTGCTAGTTTTAAACCCAATTTCTCATAATTAACCCGCATCCCCCGAAAACAAAATGAAACACATACACCACACAATTAAGGCTAAACCCATACTACACATCCCCTTCGGGTACTAAAACTTCCCCGAATTTGGCAAAAATTGTCCATTTGATGAATTGTGCCCTTAAGAATGACATTAAACTCTCCATTATTGAGAAAACTATGTCATTTAGCACAATTCGGGGTAACTTAGACTTCACCCCTACTAGACCAAATACATATACACCGCAACCCAACAATTTAGACTCAGTTTAAGCAAGCACAACATGGGAATCGATCAAATTAAGGCAATTAGGCATTAATTTAAACAAATTACGAGCAATCCAACACTTAACGACAATTAAAAAAATATACCCAAAAAACAATTTACCTATTGCATTCGATTTCAACAACACATTTAAACTACGGGGTTCGGAAAACCAACCTTTAAAGCTGAAAACAAGAGTTATATAGCTAGGAGGCAAAGTTCCACAATCCGAGCAAAGAATTCACAAGATACGAGGGAAAAAGCAAGAAAATATGAAAGATCTAAAGTTGGGTGAGAGGGTACGAGAGTTAAAAATGGGAGAAGATAAAGGACTTTGAAATTTTAAACCGTTTGGCCTTTAAAACCTTTCAATTTGCGCTCCCTTCGGTAGATTAAGTCGTGCTCGCTGAACCACTTGGTGATGCGCCGAGTGGTATTTTACCTTACGAAGTTCTACAGGACTCCCAACAATTTGAGGGTTCAAACGGCAAACAAAGTTGGGCTCGCCGACCTGTTCGGTGAATTGCTGAGTGAGCATGTAGCCTGCTGAGTTTTACAGAGTTACCCTTCAAGCTTGGTGGTTCTAAGGGAGGTCCAAGTCAGCGCCTGTCGACCTGTTCGGTGTGTCGCTAAGTGGCCTTTGGCTAGGCAAACTAACCATTTTCCAACACTTTTCACTTTTCAACCTACACAATCAACACCCGTTATTCAAAATCAAAAACTAAATCATTAAATATATGGATTGCCTCCCAAGAAGCACCTTAGTTAACGTCGTAGCACGATGAAAATACCAATTCACGGATCATTCTTTGGGTTTGCAAGGTATCACTTAGTAGGGGCCCTGTTGGATTTGGATTCAAATAAGAAGAAATCTGACCCATTTGGGTGTCCAACTATTTTATTGACACGGAATGGGAGGTGACCCTCTGATTTAGTGTAGAGACATCCTCTTTCATCTCTTTCAACACTCTGTTCGAACCTTCCACTTGTTAAGGATACGCGAGAGCATATCTTATGTACGGACATTTTCAGACTCCTTGGCCTTTTAACGTTCATGAGGTGGGACGTACATGTCCTTGTAAGCCTCTATTTCCTTCCAAGTGGCGTTATGATCACGCCAATCTCTGTCACGGTCTATCCATCCCTCATCTGTATTCCAACCCGGGTTTCCACCCGGCATTAGATAGTTTGCATGATATCCACCTTCTTGATTAGCTAGGAAGTTCACTTCCTCATTGTACAACGCTTCAAACTGAGCTTCTTCGGGGTTTTCTCCAACAACACCCACATCATTAACACTCTTCATACCACTGCCCAACACATTTTTCGCCAAGAGAACTAGTTGGGTCATAATTTAGGCCATGTTTTGGTCTCTCTCTTGATCCTTTTCGATAAACTCTTTTGTCATTCTAAAAGTGAGATGAGGGACTAGGTCTTCAGGAGTGTACCACACTCTATTTATCTTGGTCATGCCATCAAGGAGTTGAGACGCTACTTCGTAGGGCAGTTGCATTATACCTCCGAGAACAAGTTGATCAGCAACTCCTTCGTTCACCGAGTCAAGGCTCCTATAGAAGTAATGCTGCAATATATGATTTGGAAGCCCATGGGTTGGAGATTGAAGTACCAACTTCTTAAACCTCAGCCACGTCTCATGGATAGGTTCACCTTCCAAGTGTTTGAAACTTTGGATACTATCCCTAAGTATCATCATAGTTGATGGGCGAAAGAATATCATATGGAACGCTGCGGTAAGCTCATCCCAAGAGGTGATGGAATCCCGTGGTAACTCAACCAACCATTTACTAGCCTCACCAATCAAAGAGAATGGGAACAACCTGAGACAGACTGATTCTTGTGATACGTTCTTGAATGAGAACGGGCTACAAACGTCCATGAAGTTCTGGATATGCTCATGTGGGTCTTCGTGACCCAATATTCCATATAATCCCTTCATTTTGAGGAGCTACAGAATTATTCTAGTGACATAGAAGACGACATTCCCTTCAATTAGAGGTAGACATATTGCACCCACACCACCGAATGGAATTGGGGCATGCACATTTGGGTCATTTACATCATTGAGGTTCCCAATATCGTCTTGGTGGCCCACTTGGCTACCATTACTCATGTTTATGCTCATCTCTTCCTCTGTTCAACAGAAGCAACACAAAAGAAAAACTAAAGTAAGTCGATTCATCTACAACGAAAAAGATCACAATTCAACTTCAATAAGAGAATTTCAAACAACACCACTCCCCGATAGCATCACCATTTTTATTAACGTTTCAAGCACACCTCATCCAATTCTAAGTGCAAATGATTGTTAAATAGTATAAAACCCAACGAAGAGTTGGGATCTAACCCACAGGGAGCGGTACGTGTTCAAGTTCAGCTATGAAGTACAAATGTGTTATAGATAGTTATAGGAATAAAAAATATCGAAAAAGACATGTAAACAAGTCCAAAAAGGTGACAACGAATGTCATATGGAGGTTTTTGGTTTGCAATTATCAACTACAATGCAATAAAAAAGTAATGAAATAATAATATAGAGAGGAATTCTCGAGATGTGATCAATTATAGGCAAATTTCACTATATGGGTAATTGAAACTAATAATAAATAGCTAAATATCAGTGGGTTGGCTAGACTATGAATGAAATAGTTTTCTCTCGAACATGTTTCAAATGATTTCTTTTGAACATCAACAAGCTTAGAAATTAAGAACAACCCACAACCTTATTACATCCTCTCCCTCGAGCAAGATAGGTAGGATTAAGTTTAGGATTCACTCTCTCGAGCTGAGCCCATATCAACCTAATACCTACAAACCATTAATCAAGAACTTTGGTCCCACAAATTCTCTCTCAAGTAAGCTAAGACTCAAAGTTAGAATTGCATTTGCAACTACAATTCATAAATTAAAACACAGCTAATAATTAAACCCACTTCAATATAACATTTAAATTAGTAATTAACAATACCCACAAGCTAATTTAACCCATAATCACACCTCAAGAATTGGGATTTTAGCCACACATCATAAAAATAGAGAAACAATTACCAAATATATTCGCCATGATCTGGGTAAATATTCCCAAGTCTTTACAATAGTCCAAATTGGAGAAATTTAGAAACCCACTTGCAAATCCTCAATATTAAGCTTAGAAAACCTCAAAGTCTACAAAAAGAACTATAATCTAAGAGAAAACTTTAACTCTAGAATCGGAACTGCAATATTTGGGTCGGAACTCTTTAGAATCCCTTTTAAAATCCAATTTATATTTTTCCAAAATATAGCTTGAAAGTCCATTAGGTGAGATAAGTCAGGCTCGCCGAGTGGTTAGGCGATCCGCCCTTTTCTCTCTTCCATCGCCATTTTGCATTCTTTCTCAACATCCAGGTCCTGTAACTTTGGGCGATCCACTGTGTTGTCGTGGAACTGATCGACGATTTGTCGAATGCCAATTTCTGTCGCCGACTTGGTTTATTTCCATAGGGATGGCACAATGGAACTTTAGGTGAGCTAAAGAGCCACTCAACAAACCGTGAGTGGTCTTGGCGATTACCAGGATCACTTTTCTCCACTTCTTCAGCTTGTTTTGTTCCTTTTTGCTTGTTCGTATCCTTTCCTTGCTCCTTAGCTCACATACCTGAAAATCAAGGCTTTAACATCAGTTCATAGCATAAATTAGGCATTTAAGGACACTAAAACTATCAAAACAAATCCTAAATGACTCCAAATCTTAGACTCATCACCAAACTACCCCTAAAACTCAACTGCCACCCTGACCCACGATACCCCACTGACGGACTATTGTCAGGACGAAGGACCATCCTGCATGGCCGCCAATGGTGATCAGGAACTTAGAAATTGGGCCATGGACCACGGACCCCAACCACCAACCGTGGTCTGACCAACGATCCATTGGTCAGACCATGGTTTTGAGCCCTCAGACCACTTTCAGGCATGCCATCCACGAAGAACACCTATGGTCCATGGTCCCATCCACGAGCCATGAGTGGCCGGCGTGGGTTGGTACCTACAGCATCTGGAAATGGGTCATTTGCCCTTTCTCGAATCCGGGGTGTTATAAGAAGCAATATCCTTATCACTTACCTATGTAACCCTATAGTATGATTGTCTAGATAGATATTATCTAGTGGATCCACTTAAGCTAGAAGTGCATGGTCCTTATCATGGCAAGTAGGACAACCATTTTTCGTGTGGGAGACACCGAGTAATCATGTTATTGCTCACATGGTCTCTACGTCGGATAAGGATACTTCCCACACTAATAATGCACTAAGGTTACTTGAAGAAGTATCTCATATGTGTTCAAATGTTTTAATTATGTTTGGTTGCATTAACCATGTTTTATGACTTATGTTTTCTACCCCTTTTTATATCGTGTTTTAGCTTGGTCAATTGCATGTCAAATGTCCTCTTTTAGCATGATTTAAATATTTTATGCATAGCTATCATACTTTGTACATTGTTTTGTACTAACACATATTCTTGCCTACTTTTTCCTAAATGTATGGTCCGATTGTCAGGTTTCTCAGTTTCGTGGCTTTGGTTGATTACGAGGTTCCCGTGCTTTGGTGAGTCCTCATGCTTCGAGGATAGAGATTTATTATTTCAGTTTTCTTTCTTATTTCCAGTTCTTGTACATGATGTATGGGCTAGGTCCAATTTCATTCTATTGTACTAGATGGCGAATGGCACAAGTGTTTTAGACTTCCGCTTTACTTTTATAAAACATTGGACTAGAAATGTTGTCTTTACTTCTTTTATTCTATTTATTATGTTATGAATGCTATGTGGCTTGAATAGGGTCTCTCGGGGTCCTATAGGCCATTTTTACATCTAGGGAGTACCCCTGGGTCATGACACCCAGAAAGATAAAACTAATTTCCTGTCTTTGTTAGCTTATTTGTGATGCTCAAGGATTGAATTTAGGCTTCCTTTCTTGTGTATCTGATTTGCAAAATTATCTCGTAAACTGTTTGTTGATCTATATTTTCTATTTTAAAAATGGCGTGTTTGGGTTCATATATTAGCATCTTGATGAATTACTCCTAATCGTGTTGAGTTTCTTGGTAACTGTTAGTGTTAGCTTACCCGAATGCTTTTGTGCTCTATATGTTTATAATGTGTTCATTCCCATTAGTTAGTTTAATTATATATCAATTTAAGAGTTGTACATGGAGACTGGACTGTTGGAAGTCATTTAACATGTTGGATATATTGATTTTGCTGCTTCAAGTATCCATCTAATTACAAAAGATTTTTATCAGCGAGTTTGGTTATCTAGCTCAGTGTTGCGATCTCTGTGCTTTAAGAGTTTTATTTTTCACTTGATAAGAATGAATTTTTGTTCTTGGCATACATGATATATCTTTTCATAGTGTAAGATGATTCCCCTCCCATGTTTTAGTTAGTATTAAAACTCAAGAGAAAAGAGGCATAAATTATTATTTCCTTGGTACTGCGTTGAATGTTGAATACTTTAAAATTCTCATGCATCAAGTTGTCATTTTTAATCACCATTAATGTCACGTAGCTTTGAAATTTGCTTTTTTATGGTTTCTTGCATAATGTTTCTATTTATTATTAGCCTTTTGTGATATGTCCAGAAGCCTTAAAATGGTGACATTATTTCCTAAAGTTATTTTGTAGTTTGAATGTGTTGTTGCTTATGTACGTTTTTTTCTTTTCTTTTCTTGCATGTGAATCCCAGTCGAGTTTACGTGGACTCACTTGCCTCCCTTTGCATTTCTTTTGTTGGTTCAAACCCAACGATTCTCCGAGTCAACCTCATCATTTGGATCATGAAGTGAAAAGCAAGCAAATACAGGTTGCGAAGTAGAAAAATGGACTTGTATATATCAGTATACAGACAGTATACATGAAATAGAGCTGATACATGGCTAATATACAGTGATATACGTAATGTGTATACAGTTAATATACACAACAAAAATAGGCCAAAGACCCAAAGTACAACAACAGTTTTTGAGGGGTGAATTTTGGCTGAAGCCCAAGTCATTTTCATCAATTAAACTTGGGCCCAAGCCCATTATTTCATTAGTTAATTGTTTGCACTTATTTGTTTATTTGACTTCCCTAATTCTCTAACTCTTAAACTTTGCTTTAACTTAGTTAAATCCCTCCAAGATGAACCATTTTTGGTTAGGAAAAATTATTCTATTTGACTAATTTTATTTAATTAGGTTTCTTTACTTACCTTTTTGAACAAAGTTTGTTTTCCCTCCAAAATTATTTAAAGTGGTTCAAGTTAATTTCTTTTCAAGAAACTTTTCAAATAACCTTTTGTTACTGCTAATTAATTTTTCAATGTTAGTCAATATTGTAACACCTTAGCATTTGAAAGAGCTAAAATTAGAAAGAACTAAATTGGAAATAGCAAAATATGAAAATTTGCAAGTTATGCTTGAGTTGTGAATTTGGGGTCAACTTCAAAGAACCATAACTTTCAGTACAAGATGAGTTAGGTGGCCCATGATATCAAATGAAATGTCTTGGAATCCTCTTTTCAACGCCACCGAGTTGGCTAATTTTTGAGCTCGTATGAGGGAAATATGACTGTACGAAGTCAGGCTATCCAATAAAGGAAAGTTAGCCAAAAATGTGAAGGGTAGTTTTGTCTTTTCCTTACCCCATCAGCTTAAAACGAATTATGGTAATATTTAAGGGTCTAAACTAATTTGGTTCAGTTTTCACAATCCTAATTTACGGTAGGGTTTTAGAAAAAATTTCAAGAAGAGAAAAGATGAGAAGATTCAAGGTGTTCGTCAAGTTCTCGAGGTTTTGTTGCGGATTTTCGCCAAGGGTTTAATCCCTAAGAGGTATGTGAGTTCTCATACTGTTGGGTTCGTTCACCCACACTCCAATCATGTTATTTCCACGCAATTTTGTTCTTGAAGTTGAAGGATTTGAGCTCTTGATTAGTTTTCTTGAAGTTTCATTCGTAATCTTGATTGTTGAGATTATTATGAGGTCTTGAGATAGAAGTTTGTGATTTGAGGGTTGTTTTGAGTAGATGATTGTAACACCCATAAACTAGTAGGCTAAACTAGGGTTTGACGTGAGGGTTAGAGTCATGAGTTTAACTTCCCGTACTTAGAATGAATGGTTTCGGGGTTGAACGTCAAGGTATGACTCCCCAAGGACCAACCAAGGGTCCTTGAGGAGGACCCTAAGACTGCCCAAGAAAGCTGCCCAAAATAGTAGACTTAGGAAAGGGGACCCAGGCCCCGTGGGTGAGGGGTCATGGGTTAGGGTCCCATAAATCATGTTCCAGACAACCACCCACGGATGACCAGCACGGCCCGTGGGCGTGGTCTCGTGGGTGAGGCAGTGGTCAAGTTAGAGGCGGTTAAGTGAAGGTATTGTGGAACTTTTTGGAATTAATTAAGGGTTAAATGGTGTCATTTTAAAATTACTTAGACCACCTATAAAAAGACGTTAGACCCTTAATTTAGTCATTCCAAATCATTATTTCTAAACCCACCAAAAATAACCAAATTCCCTCTAAGAAATTATCTCTCTAGAAAGTGTAGAAGAAGAAGAAAAAGAAGAAGAGAATCAGCTAGGTCAAGAAAAGACTCCATTGTTGCAAGCTTTGTAAGGATTTATAATCAAGGTATGATAGTTTATTCATCCATGGATTCTTCCATCCATGGAGCCCTCTAGAATTCCCCCAAACTGTGAAGATGAACCCCAATTCTAGATAGGGATTCTTCCTATATTGTGGGTATTATTGTATGTTGATCCAATTGAGTGGATAATGATCAATTATGATAGAATTAGTAGTGAATAATTTTATTATGTTGAAATTGCATGTTTTCTATGCCTAACCCTAGTCTAATTGATGAAATTAAAGTAATGTGGGTTTATGCCTTTAAAGGTGAAATTGAGGATTCAGAGATAATCTTCTACGATTGATGACATGTATAGTAATTGTTTCAGAATAAAAGCATGTAGACATAAATTGAATTAGAATAATGTTTATGTGATGGATCATGACTAGTAAGGCTTAAGATTGAACCTTTATGATGATATATGAATAGAATCACTTAAGAATGAAGCATGTGATTAGAGTGCCTTGAAATCTAGGTATGTATGATGATTGTAAGAAGTAAATCTTTGAGAGTAAGTCTTATAGTCATGAATGTTTATTGCTAGGTCTTTGAGAGTAAAGTTAATAGTTGAATTATGCTTGTAATGGCTTTGAGAGTTAAGCCTATATGAGAATGGTAGACTAGTAGATATCATTGTTGTGGAAGGACTTAACCCACCTCATCTACCTTATGAATATTTGAATGCATAAAGTGATAGAATCACTTGAAACATGGAATTGGTTGTCAATGACATCCCTCCATGAGTCATGAGTTAAGTAAGTCTTAATAACTAGTCTAAGGGGTGTATGCTTGGACCGAATGGATATTGACAATGAGATGGAGGTTCACACATAGTCGGGTCCGGGCCTCCAAGATAAAAGAAGGCTCACCCCTATTTGAGTCTGGGCTTCCAAAGTAAAGGGGGGAATCTCACATAGTATAGTCCAGGTTTCCCCAAAGTAGGTCTCATGAGATGGAAACCTTTATATAGAGAAGTCTGGGTTTCTAGTAGCAATCTTTGTATCCAATGAACTAAGACATACTTGAAAATGTATCTCCAAGTGTTCAAAAGCATTAATGAACTAAGACATGCTTGAGAAGGCATCTCCAAGTGTTCAAACATAATGAACAAAGACATTCTTGAGGAAGCATCTCCAAGAGTTCAAGATAATAATGAACTTAGACATGTTTAATGCAGTATCACATAGTGTTTAAGATAATAAAGAAGAGGAACTAAGATGTGTTTAAAGAAGTACCTCCTAGTGTTCCAATGTATTAAAGTAGGGACTCGTCCCTAACTAAGAAGTATGAGGATGATGACCTAAAGTGGTACTTAGCATGGGTGGGATTATGGGGTCTTATCCATACATTGCACAGGTATGACTTAAGGTTACCTAGAAAGTGTTTCTCTTATATGATGTATGTTTAGGTAGGATTGTTCTGTAGTTTCCTTCCATCTTATGATTGACTAAAGGTGAGAGATTCCTTTGTCTATGAGAAATAAGCTAAGGATAAGATCCTAAGATGGTAAGTATGATTATGATGACCTAAAAGTGATACTTAGTGTGGGTGGGATTACGGGTCTCATCAATGCATTGCACAAGTATGCTTTGAGGTTACATGAGAAGTAGTTCTCTTATGATATGAAGGACTAAGGGTTGACTAATGCTTATATTATGCTTATGTTGGAGATTATGCCTATGACTATGTGGTTGTCTCTTATGCTTGTAGTTTATGCTTAATGAAGTATCTCTTATGATTATGGAATATGATAAATGTTGACTAACGCTTATGTTATGCTCTTATGATGTTATTCTAGCTATCATATTGAGTTCATTTTGTACTAACACATACTCTTGCCTAAATTCTTATCAAAAGTAGGGTTCGGCGACTTTAAGTTCCATCTCTAAGGATAAGTTCATAGTAGAAGCAATGAGTTGAAGACTTGGTGAGTCCTCATAGCATCGCCGATTTGACCAACTTTCCTTTTATGTCTTTTTTTATGTTAGAACTATTGTATGGGATGTGTCCCAAGAGTTATTCAAGTTGTTTTAGATTGTTTGGAACAAATGTAATAAGACTTCCGCTTTGCTTTTATAAAGACTTTGATTGTATGCAAAATGTTTTAAATTTCTGCACTTTTCTATTATCTTATGTTATGATATGCTAAGTGGCTATCATTAAATCTTTCGGTGTTCTATGGGCCATGTTACATCTAGGGTGTACCCCTGAATCGTGACTATAATCATGTACATATGTTGAGTATTCGATTCTACGTGATTGGGGAAGAAAGCATTTGATTCTAGGCAAATTAGGGTCAGAAAATGAAGAAGAAAATTTGTCGGGTTTTCTCGGTAGGGGGATGGCGCGGTGTGCCAGAAATGTGCCAAAGAAGGGGTTCTCTAGTTCAAGGGAAGGAGCCCTACGCCACTCTGTGTGCCAGGGTCGCCTGCCCCCACCCGTTCTCCATCGTTTAAGATGTACGAGTTCTTTAAAAGGGTTCATTCGCTACTATCAATTCTAACTACTCTAAACTACTTCAAAACATCTAGAAATCCTTCATAAAATGAATCATAACCTTGAATTCATAATTCAAATTCAAGGTAGAGTTAGTCAAGTCTGGAGAGTTCTTCGAGACATTTTAAGAAGTCTTTTAAAAATTGTTTTAAAACTTGTTTTAAATGACTTGAGCACTAAATTGAGAAAGAGACTAGCTGAGTTAATTTTCTTTAAAATGATATAGGAATACTAAGTATTCCTAAGAATAAATGTTTTCACATTTAAGATGAGAGGAAACACAGATTTCCAAAAGAGTTCATGAACAGTTTTTAGTATTATCTCTTTTTAGAGAAACCTTTTGAGAAATAATCTCAAAGTTGAGGAAGAGGAAATATTTTCTTTAAAACATAATGAGATAAGTTATATTTTGGGAGTAGTATTAGGTACCGATATGGGGGAGAGTTATAACAACTCATAGCCCACATAAATCATGTAGCCAACGTGGGTAGAAAAGGGTCATACTTTTTAGATGATTCCTTTATTGATTTTTAACATAGATTAGTGGATCAACTTAGTTGAGGAGTTCTATACCCTAGGAAAGTATAGGGAAGTTCTGGTAGCATGGCCTTCACATTGTATCATCACATAGCTCATAGTGATGGTTGTCGATTAGAGAATCTCCTAAAAAAAGTTTACTTTTTTATTTTTGTACACAAATTGAGTTATATTGTATTTTCCAATACATTGAGTTATCATCTACTGATTAAAAGGTATTCTTTATATTTCATCTCTATCACTACTTTATATTGAAATGAGTTGAATTGAGTTGAGACGAGGTAAGTTGTCTCTTCAGTTCCAGTTCAAGCTTATGTCATGTGTAGATTTCCCCTCATATTCTCGTACATTCCATGTACTAACGCCATTTGGCCTGCATCTTTTATGATGCAGATACAGGTAACCAGGATCAGCATCCAACGCTTTGTTGATCCGGTTGAGTTCCAGAGTTATCTGTGAGCCTTCTTGTTTTCGGAGGATCCCTTCTTTATTTTTAGTTATTTCAGTTGTTAGGATGATCGGGGGTCTTGTCCCGATATCCCTCATAGTAATAGAGGCTTCATATATAGATAGACATTAGTTCATGAGTCTTGTTCATTTTAGTTGTTATGTTCTAAACTGGAGTTGCCCTTGAGGCCAGTTTGAATGTTTTATTTTTAAACATTATGAGTATTTCTTTGAGATATTGACATAAAGTTGTGATTTTGAATTCATCCTAATTCAGAGTAAGTTTTCCGCTAAGAATTAAGCCAGGCCAAGGGTTCGCTTGGGCTAGCAATGATTCTCAAGTGCCCGGTCGCCCCCAGGGTGTAGGCTCAGGGCGTGACAAATATTTAGTCAAGTCGTAGGATAACTGTGTTAGAGGGAACTGCAAATGCTTTAAAGCCCTTCTTGATGTGTAAATGAGAACCTGGTACCCTTTTTCTCTAATTTTATAAAGTCTTAATCTGTTAAAGTCTTTTTAAAATAAGTTTTCTTAATTTCTTTAAAAAAAATTAAGTGGCGACTCTTTTTCTAAGTATCTTTCCCAAATTATTTTATACTTAGAACATTCCAAAAATGATTTTTCTAAGGATAGTATAATAGAAATGGTGACTCTACTGGGGATTTAATTAGGTTCTAACCATTTTGACTTGATTGCCTAATTGGCTAACTTTTGTATTTATTTCATTGATTATTCTTATGTGCTTAATTTTGAATATTAAACTGTCATTGCATGCATATCATTCTATTCCATCAAACGAGTCATTTTTTATTTAACATAAAGGATGATTATGCGTGGCACAGTCGTTCGTTAACTAAACTTTTTCTCGGGGTACCATGGTTAATGTTGTTAGAAACTGGATGGTCAACGATCGCTAACTACCCCAAGCCAAGTTGTCAACTTGGGTCACTGGTCCACTTAAAATAAAGTTGACTCTTAGTTAAATAGAGTAGAGCAAAGCCTAATCCCTGAATTTAGCACATTGAACTAAGACGACTCAACACCCAAGGTGTGTTGGGCCCATTAGAAAACACACATTGACTCCAAAATGGCCCACGACCTAAATGGACGATCATACTTATGTGTTTAAATTTCAAGGATGTATACGTCATTTGGCAACCCATTGTTCGTTGGTATATGGTGTTTAATAGTTTTTTCTAGTCGGAGAAGGAGATTTACAAGCTACTATTCCATCCAGAAGTGTGGACATCATGAGATGACAAGAAATCAAGGACGAAGGACCTTCTATGGAAGCATAGTTTAAGATTGTACCCTTGCGTGCGACTAATTATTTATATCTCATATCCCTATTATGTATCCCCATTCACTTTATTCATAGTTTGTATAAATTTGGATTTTGGGGCAATGGAATGTTTCAAATGACGTTATACATCCTTCAAATTGCTAGGTCTACCCTTGGCACAAAAGGGTCACATAGGGTCACATATTTGTTTACAACGCGTGAAAACTATTTATGTGTTATAACTGCTTAGGTGAATATGTTTTCTTATTTAAAGAGATGCTAGCCTAGAACCCTCTAAGCAAAAATAACAAGTCACTATCAAAAATACGTTTAAACACACCTTGAGTCTTTAGTTTCCTAACAAAAGCCGAGCTTTATTTTCAAATTCTAAATATTGTTCTCTCATCTCAGAATAAAATTGATTTTTCATCTCACATAAAATAGAGATTCAAACTAGTCGAACTACGTAGGACCTGAATTTTCCTATATGAGATATGTAGGAAACTTTTCAAGGCTCGGTCCCCATTGTTAAGATATTCTATCTTTTGCAAGGAGACTAGAGTGAATTTTCCTATATGAGATACGCAGGCAACTTTCCAAGGTTCGGTCCCCATTTTTAAGAAATTCTATCTTTCCCAACTTTTGCAAGGATACTAGAGCTTCATACCAATTGAAATAAAAACTATGACAATGAAAGTTACAAGATGACCTTGACTTAACGCAAGTCAACCTTTCTGTCACTAATCCCAAAATCTAATAGACAAATTCCTATCTATTTAGTTATTTTTCTATATTCATGGGCTAGTTTATCTTCAAGTGAAGTGACTCCTATGTGTTTGCGGTCATGTGTGTTATATTTTATATTATCTATCATCTACACAAACTAAACGATTCAACCAAATTACAAAGTTTAAGAGATCACTTACTTAAAGCAATCAACTAATCAGTCTGTAGTTTGAGTTTTCCCTTTCTTACTTACTTCCAAAGCCACACAATCCATAACAATCAAGTATCACAATCACTCTTCAGAAACAACAATACCCACATCAATTATTTAGAGAAATGGGTCAATCATCTCAAAAACCAAATGCAAAAAGAAGGTTTGAATCCGAAAATCAATACTTGAAAATGATGTTTAAACCTTTAGGAACTCAATGGTGAAAACCATTTTGAAAAAGGATTTAAAATCAGTTCATCATCTCCATTTTAGATCAAAACTCATGTTTTTGCAAACCCTTGCCATTTTTCAAATCAAATTCAAAATTAGGATGTTAGAATCCATAAATAACAAAAGGAAATAAAGATTTAGGGTCACAAAATCTTACCCAAATAACTTAGCACTAAAAATTTCTACAAAAAACACCTCCAATGGTTTTCCAAGGTCAAAAATGGAAAATAAGGCTAAAACCTCAACATTTTCATGTCAAAACCTCCTCTAATGTCGCAAAAGTGACCTTGGATTCCACAAAGCGAACCCCGCAAAAATTGGGGTCTTCGCTTTTGCTAATCAGGGTTTGCTTTTGCGAACGTCGCGATTGCGACCCATGGTTTGCTTAAGTGAATCTCACCTAACAGAGGCCCTTCGCTATAGCAACAAGGGTTTCAATTCCATGATACTCACGATCGTGAAGCACTATTTGCGAAAGCGAAGCACACCAAAAACTAGAAAACCCGCCCACTCCTAGGACCAAAATCATCTACTGAATGCAACGGAACCCTTGGAATTCCAATTCGGACATCTGAAACCCGAATGACACCAAATACCACTTTTAGGCAACTTAAGCCTTCAAACTCAAAACTTGTCAACATCTCAACTTTTACTCAAGGTTTGGAACAAACTTCCCAGACTAAATGAAGAATAACGTAGGGCCAAAAGTGGGGAGGGGAAAAACGATAAATTTCACAAAAATGACCATCTCGATCATTACAATAGGAAATATCTAATTTTGGAGATGAAAAGATGATGTCAGATCTAGGTCAATTGAAAGTGTTTTATTGTATGTTATAAATTTTTACTTTAAATTTAAAAGATGATACTTAATTAGGATTGGATTCATTGTACTATGAGATTTTGAAAAGCTTTTATACAGCCTGAATAGGCATGCATTAAAGAAAGATTTCTTCCTTTTTATTGATTTTGTTTTTCTCAATTTTGATTTTAAGAATTGAAGAACTTTTATGAGGCTGTACAAACTTGTAATCAAATATGAAAAAGTATCATTCTTAGAGCCATCAATATGGGCTAGACCTGTTGGGCCGTCTTGGCATAACCCTTGATTTAATGGGGTTGGGGTAAGATTTTTGGAACTCATTCAAGAAAATAGTTTTTTTAGCCCAACCCGGATAAGCTCGTTGGTTTTTCGGGCTTGAGCAATATGGGTTGGGACAACCTGTGCGCTAAATAAAAATATAATTAAAAAATAATAATAAAATAGAGTATTAAAAATAACAAATATTCAAACACAAAGTCTATATAAATTTTTAAATATTAAAATTTAGAATCATCAAACGTGATGTACTTAGTATTCCTATTACTATTGTATTATCAGAATCATCATTCAATATTGGTGGACGTGTTTTCACCAAGTATAGAAGTTGCATCATTTATAAAAATATCCAAACACTTGTTGCTACTCGAAATTGGTGCATGACTTTTCTCAAAGTGATAATATATTTTTGTGTCCATTTAAATATTATATACGTTCTTTGTAAATTTAATTATTTTTTATGTTTAACTTATTGATATTGCATATAAACTATAGATGAAAATGAAGATATCCTGTCGATATTTATGTTGATAATTTTAAGTTATAATTTTATTTTTAAAATATAATTTTAAAAAAATTGGCTGACCCAAAATGGACCCCAGCCCACGTACTGGTGGGTTGGACCGACTGCTTTCTATCCCATAAAAAAATAGGCAAGTCTAATCTCACTAGTCAAATCCAAACCATGTATGGGCTAACCCAAATAGGATGGGACAACCGGTACTGAAAACTCTAATCATTCTTTGTAAAAGCATATTAGAATGGAATAAGGTCACATAAACAGGTGATTTAATAGTCGATCACAAATGTTATTTTAGTTATAACTATTATGACCTTGCCAAACTTCAAAAATTATGACTTCAAAACTCAAAGTTTTATGTTTTAATTTCAGAGTTTTTATGCTTTGTTTTCCAAATTTCTAAAATTTTCTTATTTTGAAAAGTGTTTTTAAAAGTATTTTTTTTGTTGTGAGAAGTAGTTTGTGTTGGACTTATAAAATTAAAAAGGACTTTTGAACAATAATAAGTGTTTGAACAAAGTTTGAAAGTTATTTCAAAGTATATTTTCTTTAAAATATTTTCCAAAGAGTAATTTTAGGGTAAACAAATTCTTGCTTTTGAAAAAACAGCGGGTCATTCGCATTTTTCCCCTTATTTTTTATCAGTCTTTAATTTTTCCTCTCATAAAATATAACATTTTTTGCAAGCCATAAATTTATATTCTCACGTCATAATATTTCAGAAGTTATGCCCAGTCATGCCTTCAATTTCTATAAAACTTATGCCTCATTAGGGTTAAGTTTGATTGCTTATGAGTAAGATTAAAAACCAATTCATTTGAATGACGAAAAATGAAGACTAGTCCATTAAAAGGGACATGTACAATTTAATAAAAAAAAAGGCTTCTGCTAGTACTGTTTAAAAACATTTATTTTCTCCCAAAAGCATAATCGAACACCTGAAATTTTAAAAATAAATAAATCAACACTTTTTTCGCCTAAAAGGATTGGTCAAACATACTTACAAATGAAAATGAGTATTTGATGTTGAAAGTTCATTTGATCAAAATTGAACTTGTTATCAAAGAAAAAGATACACACCATTGGGTACAAGGAAAACTTACCTTGGTTATTTATCATAGTCATAATGAGAGGAAGAGGAAAAGAGAAAGACAACCACAAATGTTTTTACAAATTCTTGATGGTAAAAAAACCTTTAAGAAATAGAGTTGTATAGATTATAATACTAGTACTCAGTAAGTGATTGCTCTTGTTTTTACCCTTTTCATCTTCTCCAAATTCCCCCATTAAATTTAATGATATCTTCATATTTGATCCAAGTTTGTATGTCTATTACAACAATCTACAGCTAAAATCTTCTCAATAAAATTCTTTTTCTCGAGTGTTCCTGTATATCCTGCTGGCAATTGTTCACTTTTCCTCTTATCTGAAACTTCAACCTTTGATTAAATTAAATATGTTGGTGAAAAATACAAGATTACAAAATACAATTGAAAATAAAATATGAAGAAAATAATTATCTTCAGGTTGAGACACTCATATCTCGCTCTCTTTAAAGAGATTCAAGTCCATTTCAATAAATATTTTCACCGGTCCAACAATAGTACTTGTCCCCTTCAAGAAACAACAACAAAATCACAAACTCAACAAACTCTGGATAAAATTTGAGTCCAAAGCTCCACAAAAAGCGCACCTCTCTCCAGCTAATAGGAACTCCCCTTTTCACTAACTTTTATAGACTCTCTTTTTTCTTGTACTCAAAACAAATTAAAGGAAGTGTGAACTGTAAGTTTGAGACTTAGCAAATGCACCAGAATAATCTACCTTTATTCATAGGTTCCAATGCCTTTTTATAGGAAATACATGAAAGTTAAAGAAAAACAAAAATACAGGACATGACTCAACTAACTCCACTACTGACAGAAAAATAGGAAATAGAAATTGACTTGTTCCAACCCTGAAGAATAGGTCTTTGTTGAAGTAAACTAAAACTGAAGAAAAACTAACTCAACACTCCCTCCCTTGAACTGAACTCAATCAAGATTTTCAATTCACAATTTTTATCCCAAATGCTTCTCTGATTCTTTGAAATGATGCCATCTTCAAAGGCTTTGTCATTATGTCTGCCAGCTGCTCCTCAGTGCTGCAATAGACCAATTTAACAACACCTTCATTTGCCAACTCTCTGAGAAAATGATATCGAACCCTTATGTGCTTTGACTTTC